>CAMPDV010001261.1:0-128363 GCA_946699065.1 Loxodes magnus
TTATGGCTAGGAACAAGTTCCTTTCCTGTCGCTGAGAAAGTCCCTGGCCAAAGTCAACCTTTGCAAGGGAACGCCTTCCTTTTGATTATCCACTCCTGGTAGGGGCTTGAAGCTTGGCTGCCCATAGCGATGGAGCTCCCTGGCACCTGCTTTTCGAAAGCAACAGGATATCCCCGTTATCCCATGAAGGGAGTGTTGGGGTCTTTAAACTGCAAGAAGTTGCAGTCCAAAACTCTTTAAGTTGAAATTAATTATAATAAAATTTGATCGGTTTCTTATTATAAGCAAGTAAAATGTATTTCTTCGCTTTTTAAGCCTATTAGTGCTAGTTATTGAGTTTTTTGTTATAGAATAATGCTAAAAAGTTTACTCTTTCTAATTGCTTTATTTTTCTTTTACAAAAAAATGTTATTTCAGAGTGCTCGGCTTTCAAATGGGCACACTCTTTAAAAAGTCAATTTTTATGTCTCTTTAAATTTAAATATTTCCATAGTATTTTCTCTTCTAATTGCGGGTAAGGTTGCTGGTACCAGTTCTCCAAAGCACAGGACGCCAATAGGAGATTACAGGTAAATTTCCAACCCATGATGAGAAGATTAATTGGTCCAACATTTAGAAAGTTTGCTTCTTAGTCAGTTCATTTTGGGAAACTCTTCTCTTAACCTTTAGAGGTAAGGTCCACCCTATTTCAATTAAATGATATAAAAAAGAGAATATTTTTTGTTATTCATCTTAATCTTTAAATAAAGATAATTTAATTTGCTTAGCTTTTCTATCTTTATAATTATAAAATGTATTTAAGATAAAGCTTTTTTAGTTTTTATATTTGATTTATTATAATGGCATATGCTAAAAACTTTTTAAATTTAGTTTAATTTATTCCACATAATTTGAAACTTAATAGATAAAAACATTAAGAATATGGTATAAATTTAAAGCAAAAATCATCTTCTTTTTCTTTGAAATTCTCAATTTATCATTTTTGCTTAACAACGAAAATAAGAAACTTCTTAAATAAGAGATTATGCTGATTTTAATTTTAAACATTTTCTATATAAACCTTTTAAAATTTAACTAATTATTTAGTTAAATAAATCTTAGCGAACTTTAAATTAGGTAACTAACCTTAATGACTACACAAAGCTTTTACTTTGCTAAATTCTTTTAAAAATGAAGTTTTGCAGGAATATCATATCGAGAATAAAAAAAATTAGGTAGAATAAAGTTTTGTGTTTCGCATTTTATTTGAAAGAATTTGATTTAATTTTGATGATTTTATTAGCTAAATATTATTTTAAATATTCCTCTGCATAGCAAAGATGTATATTTTTAATTATAATTAAAGCATTTTTTAGTTTAAATTGTTAGAATCTTTATTTTGACTAAGCAATTCTTAGATTTAGATTAATTACTTAATAAATTTTTAAAACAGTACCTTGTAGCTAATGATACCTTGTAACTAATGACGTGGAAGTTATTACACTGAGCCTGAATTAAAAGAATATTTAGACTTTGAATTTTATAAATAGTTGATAAAAATATTCCTTACTCATCTATTGGTGGAAATACTAATAATTAGATTTATATAAAAGATAGAGATATTTTTTATGATATTCCATTAATAATTTAGATTCTCAGCTTTTATTAAAGTGATTTTCTTAATTAAAACATTTAAATTTGTAGTTAATTCTAATTAATATCTATGCTTATTAGGCTATTTTGGCAAATAGTTCATAGCATATATTTTAAATTTTATGGAGTCTCATTTAAGATATAGATAAAGAAGTCTCAGTGCTTGAAAGATAATATTGCTTTATTTGCTAAAATTAAAAATTAATAGGTCTTTCAATGAATATTACTAACAAATACCTAAAATTAATTATTATTATTTTTCCTTGTTTTACATTCTCTAATTATTCTCTTTTCTCTTCTTAAAAGTTTTCTATTACTGGCTCTTCTTTCTAATAACTAGGAAATAATAGTTTAAATGTCTTTGAAGGATTTATTTTATAGTCTCAAATTTATCATTTTAGCCTCTTCTCAGTAAACACATTTGTTTCGATTGCTTAATTTCAAACTCTTTGCATGCAAGAAGCAAGTTTTGATTCACCTGAAATCAAGAATTGCTAAACCGACTTAATCTTTCAGGAGCTATCTGATAATTCTAAAGCTTATAGTACCTTAATAACTGTAAGATGAACCTTTCCATGATTTTGGATATAATACTTTAATCTACTCCTCAAACACATAATCAATAAGGTTATAATTTAAATCTTAGACTAAATGAACTAAGAACAACTTAGTTACAATAGATCATAAGTATTATATAACAATAAATATGATTTACCCTAAAAACTTAAAAAGCTACTTTGGGAAGCGGAGAATTAAAGAAAGAGATTTAAAGATAAAATAAATAGATTTAAAGAAATAAAATAGCTTAACCTAACTTAAGTTTAAGATATATAATTTGATAATCTACTCTTTAGGAGAGAGAAAGAAATAATAACTAAAAGCCTAAATTATTGATAAATAAAAATAATATCTTATTTATCCTTCTATCATTAATTTCCTTTAAGTATAAAATTAATAAATTATAATCCAAACAATTGTAAGTATATCAATTTTATTAATTCATATATAACTCTTCCTGTTATAAGTGAAAATTATAAGAATTTGACTTAAGATAATTAAAATAAAATTAGGATGAGACAGAAGCTAAGTAAGGATGAAATAGTAAATATTTAGTAATATATTCCTTCTTTTTATATTTAAGCAATATAATTATCTAAATTTTAAAAGCTAAAGATTCATATTTTAAAATTTTAATTTCTAAATTAGTTTAATTTCAATTAAGTCAAAACAAAAGTACTTTATCTAAAAGAATAATTATTAAGCAATAAATTTAAATAAAGGATTTAATTTATAAGCAAAAAGGAATTTTTAAAGTGATTATTAATCCTCTTATAAAATATGATTATAAGAGTAGACTTTATAAGCAAACAGTTACATTAATTAATTTAAGATATTAATTATTATTAATATATATAATATTTAATCAAAGCTTTATAATCCTCCTAATAAGCTTATAATTTCTATTCCTACGATAATTATTAATAACTTAAAGCTATTTTTATTAATAAATTGCTTATCTAAAGATATTCTTATTTTTTAACTTTTGTCATAAAGATTCTTTAATTATTTTCTTTTAAATTACTATAAATCTTTTATTAGTTATGCTTATTCAATTAGGAGCTAAACTTTTAGATATGCTTATTTGTTTTATAATCTGAATGTTTAAAAACATTGTATTTCTTAATATTTTTAAAGCATTTTTGAATACTTTAAAATACTTTTTATCAGCATAAGTGAACTTATCTCTATTTTTTTAATATTTAAAGACAGAGTTAATATTGATTTTTAAATTAAATAAATAAATCTAATAATTTAAAATAAAGAATAATAGATAGCATGTGCTTAAACTTTAGGATTGAAGGTAAAAAGTGAAATTAAATAGAATAAGCTACTTAAAAATAATTATAAAGAAAGATAAATTCCATCAATGAAGTTGGAAATTACAAATTTGAATAATTTAGATTATATTATTCGATGATATTTCGCTCTTAAAAGAAATATAATTCTTAATTGAGAGAGCTATATTTTCTCAATTTTTTAAGATTTTAACTAATAAATAATTTAAACTTTTTCATCACTAAAATTATAAAAGTTAGATTGTAATAAAAAAAATAGAAAATAATAAAGTTGATCATCGAGTACTCTTTTCTTATACTTTAAATTATAAGCTTTTTTCAGTTAGACAAAGTCTAAGGAAAGATATATAAATTTAATTTTAGGTATAGGGATTTAATTTGAATTAAATAATAGTTAAACTTATTAATAATAATAAGTTCAGCATTAAATTTTCTTTCTTGCTCAATTAATTTAAAATATTAGCCTTTCTAAACTCTGTAAATTTATTTAATTTTATTGATTATTTAAAATTTCTTTCTATATTAGTTATCTCATTATTTTCTAATTTACAACTAATTTGCTAAGTTTATGATTATTAATTAAGCAGAAAGTATTTTCAAGGTATAATTGCCTTGTACTAATATCAGTATAAGATTTTACTAAAATTATATTTTTAATAGAGAAGCTTATTATTTTATTTTTCTCTTTTATAGTGCTAATTTAAATAAATTTGACTCCTAAAGGAAATAGATTTATGAGATTATAAGGGTGTAAATTGAATTAAAAAACCTATATAACTTAATATTAATAAGGTAAAATAAATGCTTAAGGATATTATAAGCTCTCTTAACTTATATTTGCATTTATCTTTCTAATAAAGAATTAATTTTCAAACAAATTCACATTTCAATTGTGGGATTTAGTTAAAATAGTTTATTTTATAAAATAATTTAAATTATATCTATCAAATATTTATTCTAAATTCCTATTTTTATATAGTTTTCAAAAGATACAATCATTTCCTTAATTTGATTCATTTAGCTTAAAAGTTAAATAGATAAAATCAATTAATAAATAAACCTAGAAAAATTTATAAAAATATTAAATGAATGTATCAAAGACAATTAGGGAATTAAATATTAAGGATAGGTTAAAATTATGATAGAAAATATTGATTTGCTTAGAAATTTATATTATGCCCCCTTTAATTTTTAATTTTAGAAGGACAAATTAATTTATTTTTATTGTAGGCCTTTCGTTTATTTTTTTTTAATTCTAATTTATTCAAATAGAGAAATTTTTTAAAGCTCTATTATGATTTAAATTTCTAAAGGATACTAGCTTATCTAAAATCTACAAATAAATTATACATTTTTAATTTAAAGGCTTAGAGCTTTAGTTTAATTATTTAATAGATTTTATTTTGATTTCTATTTATCTAAAATTTTTAAATTTAATTGATATAATTTTATTTTGATTCTATTATAATTATTTAATTAATTCTTTTTGCTATAGAATCTAAAATCACTCAATTATTCTAATTGTATATTACTAACTTATTTAATATTTTCAATTTAGATAATATTAATAGCTTAAGAGAATATTTATGTTTATTTATTTAGTACTAATAATAGCTTTAAGTTTATTTCGTTTGCCTTTTATTTATTCTTTAGAATTTTTTTATGGATTTTAGAATTTGTTTAATTTTATACATTCAGATTTATAATTCTTTAATTATAGGTTTTTAAAGATTTTTTTAAATAAGTTTACTATTTTTTATAATTTTATCCATCTTTTAGTAAGCAAACATTTTTTAATTTATCCTAAATCCTAATTTTCTTTCTTCTTTTAAGTTGAAATAAGGTATCCCAAAACTAATAATGCTTTGAATATTTTAAAAATATCTTTTTATTATAAATAGTCTTTAACTTATGTTTGGTAGCATCTAACTGTAATTAATATTTTGTTTAACTTAATTTATTATATCTCTAAAATAGTTAATAATAGCAATGGTTTTAATGAACTTCATAATTTTTTAATTATATTCCTATTTTTAAAAATAATGTTCTGAAAATAATAGCAAGCTTACCTTTAAATCTACCAAGTATAACTAATAGAAATTAATAATTAACTTACTATAAAGATAATTTTATTATCTAAATATAAGTAGTTATTATAAATTTATTGATATACCTTTGCTATTAATGGTCTGGTTTCGGAATAATATTAATTCTTTTAATTATATTCTTAGGAAATAATATTAATTATTTTCGAAATTTTTAGATTAAGAAGATAAAAGAGATTTATGTTTTAGCATGCAATTATTACAAGATTTATCTTCCAATTTTGCTATTTTCTATATAATTTTGATTATCGAATTATATAAATTAAAGGGAACTTTGTTTACATTCTCTTATTTTGTATAACAACTATTGGTTTATTAAGAAAGTATTTTTAATGTAAGATTAATAAAAAGTAAAAGCTTCTTAAGATGTCTAAGCAATAAATTTGAGTTAAAGTTATAATTATTCCAGGCATTCATTTATGACATTATTGTTAAAGAATCATTTAGAATTAGTGTTTCTTTATTATCTTCTAACTGTTTTTAAATATTAATTATTCATTAAATCTAATTATTATAACTCCTCACAAGAATAGCTCTATCTAATATTCTAAGAGTTTTCCTAAATTGATCACATTTACCTTAAAGACTCATGATGCAAGTGTTTTTCTTTTTTAAAGTGACTATTATATTCTTTATTTAATTAAAAAATAGCTAGTTAATTAATTAATAAACTAGATAATAGATTAAAATAATTTATTTTCAGTCTATTAAAAATCATTAATAATCATTTAACTTATATCACAAATCTGAATCAAGCTAACTACAAACTTTCGCTTAACTAGCCTATAAATGAGAAACCCCTAATAATAGAAACCAGTCTTTGATTTACTATATGGCTTTGTATAATTAAAGCTATTATTTATAGGATATATAATAATCTCTTTTAGTCTATTTAATAAAACTAAACTTTTATTTAGATTTTAAATCAAATATAAATAGAAAAAGTAAATATCTGAGTATTACTAGTAATGTAGAAATCTAGAGATAAAGAATAAATATAATTGATAAATTTTAATAAAAGCATTATAAAGCTGCTAAATAAGGATTGGATATATTAAAGAAAGCTAAACAATTATTTTTTAGATATCAAATATTTTTAAGAAATAATCCATATATCAAATAATTCTTATTAATAAGCTTCAAATTCTTCATAAACTAATATATTATATTTTCTTATGCATTCCCCCTTTTAATTAAGCTAAAAAGAATCAAAGAAAATTAATTTAACAGTACTAGATAGTTTATGATGCTTTTAAAATTTATCTGAAAATAATCTTTCAATACATCTTTTAAAGTTTAAGAGTCATATAAACGGATTTCTTTTTATATGAAAGGCTAATAATTCATTAAGTAAACCAGCTTGCTTTAATATTCGTTATTAACTTACTATTTATTTAGAATATTAATAGAAAGCTATATCAATTCAACCTAATTAATTTAAAGTTATTTATCCACTATTTTTTATTTCTATAGCTGTAAAATTCAATTAAAATAGTTAAAGACTAAGCATTAGTTATAGATCATCTAAGATTTTATATTCTCTTTAAAAAATTTTAAGAGAACTAATTTTAGATCTCTCAATTATCTAAATTGCAAAGCAAAAAATATTTGAGAAGATATTTCTCTTCTTTAAACATAGTAGATATATATTTAAATAATTAAGCAATTTCCTTTATGACAAAGTGCTTGCTCTATCTACTATCTAGCATCTTTAATTATTTCAATTTATGAATTTAGTTATTATAACAATTATTTTCTTAAAATATCAAGTAGTCATTTTAAACAAATCTATTTAACTTAAATAATTCAATCTCTATATTAAATGGAGTTTTTTCCTAAACTTCACAAGATGCTTATTCTCATAATCATTTTTACCCTCTGGGATGTAAAATCGCTTTAATTTGAATAACTTTCTGATTATTATTTTTCTAATTAATGATAATAGCAAAGTTATAGATATTATCAAGATTTAATTTAGGACATTCCTCAATATGATTTTTCATTTACGTTCTGATTTTATCATAAATGCCAAGTTAACATCGATATATCAGTTTTTTATTATCGAGAATATTGAGATTCATATGGCATAAGGGATTTATACTCAGATTTTAGAATATTGAACTCACAAAATAATGAAACTACGTTACAATTATTTTACAAGGCTTGGTGTGATTTTTGTGATTCAAATAGTTTTCTTCATTATTATTCCAATTAGCAGTTTAGCTTAGGACTTTCATGTAATGAATGAGTTTTAGTAGGTGTTAGATATTGAGAATAAAATAAAAAGTGAGGATTAACTTTATGCTATTTTAAAATTTAATAATAAAGATAAAATTGATTTTGTAACCAAAAAATAATTTCTAATGATACTTAACAATATGACTATCATTCAAGACTATATGGATATTTATTTTGAAATTGAGTATAAAATGTTGAAGTTAATTTATTGCAAATTTTAATTTAAAAAGACTAATTATTGTAGAATGATGATTGGTTTTAAGAAGTTTTAAAAAGAACTCCTTGCTTATAATTTTGTGGAAGTTACTGCACTGGTCCCGAAATAAATGATTGTTAAGACTATTAATTTTACAAATTATATGATTAAAGCATTCCTTATTTATCTACAAACGGAAAAAATAGTAAACCAATTTAATTGATAGACAATGATAATAATTATCTTTTAAAATATTCCTTTAAGCAATTTAGTTTCTCTGCTTGAATCAAAAGTGATTGCATTAACTATGACTTATAAGTTATTTGATAAATTGACTCCTAATTATTATGCTATTAAGCTACTTAAATATAATAAAACTAACATAAATTTTAACTTTTATGGAGTTCTAATTCCAATACTTCTGAAGCAACTAAAATATACGAAAAATCAGTCTTTATTGAATGCTAAAAGTGAATATTCTTAGGTCTCTCAAATAATAGAACTGAGGGTACAATATAAATAACAATCATCATACCATCTAACGAAAATGAAATTTATTCCTAGTCATATGCATATAACATCAACATAAGAGAAGATTCTTCTTAATGATTGGGTGGATTAGATTTAAATCCCTTTGAAGGAATTATTTTGCAACCTCGTTTTTATCTTTTCGATACTTTTTTAAGTGAAGCTAATTTTACTTAAATCGCGGAATTCTAAACACCATGCTTGCTTGAAACAAATTGTTTTTGCAGCTCACCTGAAATACAGAATTGCTAGACTAATTTAAAATTTATAGAATTATCTGATTATCCTTTATTAGCCTTAGAGTCTTTATAAATATAAAATCATACATTCGATTACTTTGGATATAATCCCTTAATTTACTCCTCAGAAAGATGATCAGTAAGTTTTTGACTTAAAAATAGGGTTCTAACAAACTAAGAATAGACTTTAGTAGTAATAGGAAATAAATACTAAATTACTATATAGCATAATCCTGCCTAAGATACTTAAGATATATTTCTATATGATAATTTACTTTAAACCTTAAAGTTTACAATTTAGACTGGTAAAAATAAATGATATTTCCTTTAGTTTACTTTCGATAATGCTCTGTAAGATGTTATAGCTTGTTCAGCTGATAAGCCTAATCCTTAAACACTTAATTGCATGAATGCTAGTTTTAGCTTCAATCATTTAAATTACTCAGATTCAATATAGTGAGATTAAATTGCTCTATTTAATGGAAAAGTGATACAGCCTAGATTTTATACTTACAACTAATAAATATCATAAAATGATTGAAATAAATCAATTACAAATGGTAATCCTTGTGCTTTATATAGTCATTTAGAATGTATTTCTCCAGATCTATAAAATGATTAGCATTTTAATTTCCTTAATATCACTTAGACCCAATAAGAAATTACAATTAATGACCTTTAAGATTCAATTGAATTTACATTTATCAATCTCGATTATGATCCTTATAAGTATTCTTCATAGAAGTTTTCTTTTACTTTATGATTTTTAAACAATGAGACTAATAATACTTATTAAGATAAAAGGTAAAGAAGTTTAGAAAGTGATCAGTACAAAATAATTTTCCAAATAACTTAACTAAATAAACAGTCTATAAAACTAGGAATCTAGTAACTTAATCTATCTCACTCATAAGTTTAGCTGTTTATATCTCCAAGCAATCAAAATTTTACTTATATAAAGTAAATAGAAAATTATTAATGATACTTTTTGTCTCTTAGCATCTAGAAAAATGAAGAAAGTATAGTCTGTTTATAGAATTATTAATATAATGAAGGCATAGAATGCGAAACTTAAACTGTTATCTTAAATCAATTTGATAAGAAAAGCAAAATAATATTGGGAGATCTGGACAAATAAAACAACTTCAATGGTAAAGTTTATGATTTTAAGTTTTATATCTTTGACTCTTTTTTAAATATTACAGATTCTTAATCAATATTCATAAACAATGACTGTGCTTTGTAATGCTTATAATAAACTTGTACAAGTCCAAATCCCAATAGTTGTGTTAAATGCAACTAAACTTGTAAAGACTGTTTTGCAGATGATTTAAACAAATGCATCAACTGTTATGATGGTTATTTCTTTAACATAAATAGTTCAGACTGCATAAGCTGCGGAAATAAAGTATAGAACTGTTAAAATTGCAGTTTGCAAAATAGTGAAGTAATTTGTAACGAATGCAATTAATAATTCTTGCTGAATTAAAGTTCTAATGAATGCGAGCCTTGCTAGCAAATAATATAGAATTGCTATAATTGTTCTTACAATAACAGTGAAGTAATTTGCTATTCTTGCTAGCATAATTATCATCTTTTTAATAATTAGTGTGTTTCATGTCCTTTTTACAATTGCTTACAATGTGATGATTCAGGAACTTAATGCTTAAAATGTGCAGATGGATTCTTTATTAACTAGTTTGAAAAATGCTAATCTTGCCAGTAAATAGATAAAAATTGCCTTAGATGCTAGAACTAAAAGGAGTGCCTTTAATGTTAAAATCCATTTAAGCTAACAAATAATAAATGCTCTCTAAGTTGCTAACGAAATTAGTAGGATTTTAACTAAGATTTCATATGCGAAAACTGTACAGTTTAAATTCCTTTCTGTGATGAATGTGATGAATTAGGAGTATATTGCGTTAAGTGTTAGAATACCTTTATAAATAAGATAAGCTAGTGTGTCAACTGTAGTGATGAAATTTAAAATTGTAAGGCTTGTGATAATAATTAATGCCTTTAATGTAGCGAGAACTATCTACTTATGGAAGGAAAGTGTGTTGATAGTTGTCCATCTGAAAGCCATATATTAAAAGATGATAAATGTATAAAATGTGACAAAATAGTAAATGATTGTGAAAAATGCAATGCACTACAATGTATAGAATGTAAAATAGGTTTCTAGCTTATTGAATAATGTTCTACTTGCATTGAACAAGAACATTGCATTAAATGCAAACAAGACCTAAATTTAAAAAATATTTGTGTGGGATAATGCAATAAAAATTATGAAATTTGTAGTGAATGCGAATAAGGATTTATTTTAGAAAATTAAAATTGCAAAGAAAAGCCAATTTAAAAAAGTGAAGAAAATGATGAAAATGAGGAAAATTAGATAGAACAAGAGAAAGAGTCAAACGATGAAGAAGAAATAGAGAATTACGGTGATGCTCCTAAAAGCATTGAAGAGTTAAATTTAACTTAATCATAGCAAGAATTTATTTAGACGTCATAAAAAGCCACGACGGCAGTACTCTCTTCAGCTTCTGCGGTTGGATATTCTGCATTAATATTGAGTTCAGGCTCTTCTGGCTCATGCTAATAGTTTTGAATTGCTTAATGTTTAGATGAAATGATAAAATGCACTGGAGAAATTTCAGTTATAATGCCTAATGTCTTATAAGGTTTATTTTTAGTATCCTCAGATATGTAATAAATAATACTAAACTTCTTCGGATTTGACTTGGACTCTCATAAAAAATCCTAAACTAAAATATGATATAACTTATAGTTACAAAGCATAAATTCAGCTACTTTTATATCAAATGGACTAACTTAACTATTTAGCATTTTTACGGTTCTTTTTGTGTTTGTAATAATTTGATTATTGCAAAAAATTGAGAGCTGTATAGGGAGTTATATGAAAAAAGTATTGATAAACTTTAAATATTCAGCATTTATAAGAATAGGAATGAACATATCATACGGATTTATGCTTTCTATTTTCCTATAGATTAGATTTTCCAGTCTAGAAGACTTTTACATTATTATTAATACTATTCTCTCATATATCTTTTTGGTAAGCTTTTATATTCAGATTCTAATGGGCATTTTCTGCTTTAAGGTTTTCTCAAAAATTAGAAAATATAAATAAGTTTCAGTAGAAATTTAAAAGACTTAACCTGGAGATATAGAATTGATAAAAGCAAAGAAGGAAATAGAACAAAATTATGGTAGCTTATTTTGCGAACTTAAATAAAATAGTAACAGTATCATTTTATACTTCTATGGAATCTTCCTTACTAAAAGAGTACTCTAAGCCTTTATTATGATAATGGGTCAAAACTAACCTGAAGTTTAAATAACGATATGCTCATTATTACAGTTTATATGGATATTATATTTACTAAAATATAGACCTTTATAAGATAAATTGATATTTATGATAACACTTATCAATGAACTATGGGTTCTTATCCTACTTGTTCACTTTTCTTTTTATGTCAATAAAGCAAGTGACAAGTTATAAGATTTCGCCTTTGCTATTGTGCAAATTACTTTAATCATCTAATTAGCGAATTATATACTCGCTTTAATGGTAATTTTTTATAACTTCTGTAAGCAAAGAAAGCAAAAAAGATAAAAGGTCTAAAATCAAAACTTATGGGTGCATAGAGATCAAAATAAAACTTAAAGCGAAACTTAAAATTAAGAACCTTCAAGAATATAAAGAAAAAGAAAGCGAAGTAAGCCCTCAAAAATAAATTCATCAAGATAATAAACTAGCAGAACTTAAATTCTGGAAAATCAGAGTGATGATTTATATTTTGGGTAGAGTTAGAAAGTTTGAGAGAACAGCTTATATTAAATGAATTAAATATTTGAAAATATAAGGCTAAATTTAAGATATATTTGGATTAAAATGTATTCAAATAATTTTGCTTAAAATCATTTAAATTTATCTATCAAATTTAAATAGTTTATGTCTTATTTAAACTACTATATTCTTTCCTTATTTTTTTAAATATATCTATATCAAGTGAAAGGAGAATTCCCTTTCTTTTGTTTGTAAATCTACCAAAATAAAATAGTCTATTCTATCTTAGAAATTAGATAGTTAAATCAAATTTTATATAAAAGGATTTTAACTGAACTTGTATCAGTTCTTCGTTGCTTAAATGGCTTAATTTCATAATTTGTTCTGATTAAACAGTAATCAGACAATGATTTCTTAGAAAAAGCTGTCTATAAGCCTAAAGTGATTATGAAAGCTAGCGGCAGGTAAAATTTAGGTATTAAATTATTTTATAATTTAATTTAATTTTAACGGAACTTTAAGAAGTTAACTACTTGATTTAATTAAAAAATCTAATACTTTAATTTAATTTAATTTGCTTTGTATTTTCAATCAATTTTAATGTAAGAAGCTTTATTTAATTTGTTTATATTTCTTTAATATTCCTTTAAATATATCCTTTTAAGTTTTCTTTATCGCTTTTGAAAATAGCTAAAAGGGTAGCTAGAAAGAAGAATTTCGCAGAGCAATCTTGATTTAAATTTCTTACTTAATTATGTTAAATCATATTAAAATATCATTATCTTTACTGTTTGAAAGATGAAAAATTAGATAAGAGTATGAGTTTAAACTCAAGAGTAAGCAAATGCTGAAATCATTTAAAATTAATATCTTTATAAAAATGTGTAAGTTTTAACTGGTTTAGCATTGCTTTTTACACATAAAATATATGAGTTCGAAACTCACTTAGAAAGTTATTTTAATTTATCAATAAAACTTAATAAGTTTATATAAAAAATCTAGATTATTCTCTATAGCCAATATGTTCATTTGATATAATCTCTTAACTCTTTTTTTTTCCTTTTAACTAACCCTTATGGATCTACTTGTTTTATATAGGTTTTTAATTAATCTTTTATAAATATCTATTGAAATATGGATTTATCTAACCTTAATCTGAAATTTAGCTTTTAATTAATTAATATTAACTAAAGTCTACTATTAGTAGTTATGGTTTTTAATTATAAGAAAATTATTTTATCTTAGATTTATAGTTACATTTGAGTAAGCATAGTTATTACTATTTTGGTATCTATTTTTAAATTAAAATTATTAATGCCTAAAAGGATTTAAGATGTTTAAATTAAAAAAGGTATCTAACTTAGCCTAAGTAAATAGGCTAATTAGTTAATAAAATGTATTACTACTTAATCATATGTCTGGCAATTTTATTAATTTTATACTATATTATTTTATTATCTTAAGAGTTTATTTCTTGCTTTAAAGTCACTTCTAAGAAAAAGCTTAAAATTACTATAATATGGTAAAATATTAATTAGAGGGATTACATTAAAGCTAAGCATAACTAAATATAAGTTTATTTTAATGTAATAGTTTAATAGTTAATAAATAAGCTTTTTATAAGCTTTACACTACAAGTTAGAAATATATATAGTTAACTATATAAAAAGGATATAAGGATTTGCTAGAAATATTAAAAAATTAATAATATACCTTCATATAACAATTTTAATATAGAACAATTAAGAATATTTTTAAATATAAGTCTAAATTTATTTTATAAATGATCTAAGTTCAAACAGAGTATAATCCTATCTATCAATTTCTTAATTTCATATTATTATATAAAATAAAAAGTTTTAACTTGCTTATTCTCTTAAGAAAAAACTAGCTTAGTTCATGAGTAAAAATAAAATAAAGACTTCTACTTTTAAATATTTAAAACATCTTAAATTTAAATTATTTGATTTATGAGTCAAAGAGGTAGATAACTTTTATGAACTAGTTTCAAGATAAATAAATTTAAAATATTATGAATAAAATTTTAGCTTTTATTGTTTCTCTTTAATAAGATTAAATTAATAGTTTGATATTAGTTATTTCTATAAGTAAATTACCAAAGAAAATTTAAATTTTAAAAATAAAAAGTTTATTTATCAAATAAGATGAAATAACTTCTATTACTATATAAAAAACTTAATTAACAATAATTTAGAATTTATTAATACTAAAAAATCAAAGTATTACATAATTAGATAATCATAGTTGCTCCTCTTCATCATTTTAAAATACAAAACTTAATAGATAAAATTAATTAGTTACAAGAAATTTAATTTATTTAGGATATAAAATCATAACCTATAATTATGGGAAAATATAAATTACTATTTAAAAGCTGCAACACATAGCTCTAATTAAAAGCTTTTTATTACAAAATGAAAAATTAGTTTTAAGATTTTTTCAATTTCTTCCTTAAAATATGAAAAATAAATAAATTTTGAAAGACTTTATAATTATTAATAAGCAAACAAAATTAATCCTTTGAGAAATTTTAGTTTTTAAAGTCAAATAAAATAAATGTTTATGTATAGAAAAATTTAATTAAACAAACTAAAATAAAAAGATAAAAAGCACTATGTTTATTAATTAAATCCTTCTATTTATGTTTAGAAGTATAATTATCTATGTTTTTATTTTAATAATTTTATAATAATTCAATAGTGATTATGTTTATAAGTGCAAGTATTGATAATTAGATTTACTTCTTTAACACTTAATTTAATAAATGGTTTTACTATTTAATTCTTCGTTTAATAATATAAATAAAGAAGATTAATACTCTTTTAAAATTTGACTTAAAAAGCATACTTTTATAGCAATCAGTTACAAAAAATTACTTGTCTTAATAAACCTTAATAAATGAATAAAAGTACATAAGCAAAATAAACCAGAATAATGCTCTACTGTAATAAGCTTAAAATTATATTTATAATATTAAAGTTTATTAATTTAGAGCTGTTTTAGTAATTTATTTATCTTTAATTATTCTCTTTCTCTAACTTATAATCTCCAAAATTTGGCATTAGGAGAATTACTAATAATGGTAATTAAATTCATTCTAAGCTATACCAAAGTTTAAAGAGAGTAAGGAGATTTAAAAGACTGAAAAAAATAAGAACTTAAACAAAATTTATTTTAAATGTGATAAAAAGATAATAAAAGGGAAGAGTTCGAAGAAGAAATTTAATTAGAGAATGGAATATAAAATGACGAAAATAATGAAGAAGAGGAAAATACTTGGTTTTATAATGTAATAAATGTTTTATAATAACTAAAGATTTTGATCTAAACTAAAATAATAAGAAACATTCTAAGAAGAATAAGAATCTTAGATGTCTTATTTTATGTTGGAATTGATATAAATACTGTTTTTTCAGTTCTTTAAGGATCTTCTATTTGAGTTATTGTTAATTTCTTCACTTTTTTCCAAACTTCATTATACTTAGTAAACAAATTTATATTAATGTCTGAAATATAAAATTTAGAGTTTGTTGCTTATAAAAAGTTAAAGAATATGGTTCCTTAAGGAAAATATAAAAAATGGTAGCTTTGAAGGAAATGTTTTATGATATAAGCTAAACAATTTAATAAAATATTTAGATTCTAAAAATTGTAATAAATTAAATAAAAGAAAACTCTAAAACTATTTAATAAATAACTAGATAATATTAATTAAATAGCTTTTTAATCTTAAAAAATAATATAATTTATATTTCTTCAAACATAAACTTGCTATACTTTACTTTTAGATTAATAAAGATTATTTAAAATTATAAGAAAATAAAATTATATTTATATATAAAATGAGATTTCTTTATATAAGCAACTTATATATAAAATAGCTAGACAAATAATTATAATTTTATTTAAATTACTATTTGTATATTTATATAATAAAATAATAAATATAATATTATATGTATTTAAATATTGCTAGGATTTATAAAATTTTAAACTAAAAAGAATATAAATAGATAATTTAATTCAAATTAATAGCAAACATTTACAAAAAGGATTTTATTACAATTATTTTAATCTAATAATAGAAATAATTGTTAATTTATTATGCTTAAATAGCAAATATAATTTAATAGCTATTTTAGAATTATAAATAGCCTATTTCTTAGGATTTTCTTCAGAGGTGGGAGATTTATCCCGATGGGTGATCTTTTTGGTACTCTTTTCCTAGTCCTAGCCTTTCTAGGAAGTCGTTACTTCTTGCTTTTTTGGAACTTCGAAGAATCTGGTTTGAATTCTGACATCTACTTATATTTTTTAAATATTTAATTTATAAATAAATTTTAATTATTTCTAATTTAATATATCACTTGTTTTATTACTTAAGATTAAATTAATTTTTAATAATCTATAAACTCTATTAATCTAATAAAACTCTTCTTTAATCATAATTTAAATATAATCTTATTCTTATAATACCTTATAAAGTTTTGCACTTTAAATTAAAATTTTAAAATACATAATCACTCATTTGCATCCACTTTCAATACAAAAATTAAAAAAATGTATAGTTTTATATTATATTATAGTTAAACTTATTTTAATAATTTATTATAGTTTTATTAGTTATAGTAATTTTAATTAAAAATTGTTTATTTTAATAAGGAATATTTATGAATAAAATAAATATAATTAATAATTTTTAATATCTCTATTATTTAAATAATATAATTAAAAGCTTAATTTTTATTATAAATATTTAAACTTATATTATTTATCAATTCTCTTTTCCAGATACATTTGAAGTATAATTAATTGTTTTATTTTTTAATATTCTATTTATTAAGTTCACTTTTTTGTTTTTATAATATTAGATACAATTTTTAGTAATTTTTTTATAGAAAAATTAAAATTTTATAAATCTCAGTATAAGATAATAAACATATTATAAAAATTTAAAATTAACAAATCTATTTTTTAATTATCCTTTGTAAAATAATTGTATTGTTAAAGCTACTTTCTAACTAAAATTAAATTTAATTTGATTATAAATTATTTAAATCTTTCAATATAATAATTTATTTTTATCCTAGTTTTACTAGAAATTTTATAATAAATTACGTTTATTCTTTAAATTTAATTATATTGAAAAATTTTAAACGATAAATAAATAAAAGAAATTAAGTTTAAGTTTTTATTAAACTTATTTCCTTATAAAACATAATTTACTAGCAACTTCGTAATTTTATGATTTATACATTAAATTTGATGCTAAAATTAAGATAAAAATTTAATAATTTGTTTATTTTTATTATCCATTTAACAAAATATTTTATCTAATTAAAGTTTTTAAGATTATTGATTAAATTATAAATTTAAATTTTAAATTTTATTATGTTTAATGTTATTAAAATTTAGATTATTTATAATAATATTTATTTATTTTATTACTTTTATATATTCAGATATAAATTATAAACTCTATAATTTACATTTTTCGGCATCAGATGTAGAGCTTCGTCTAAGTCTAGATACAGAACACTAGAGAGCAGTATTCTAATTCAAAGTAAAATTAAATTATCCGGTTAACAATCAGTAGAGGCTTGACAACAGACACTCCATAACTATGGAGCTCCCTGACTGCAGATATTCAAATATCAACTGCCTATTCCCACACATGCCATCGGTAATTGTTAGTACTTAAAGATCGTTTATTAGGAGTTATGGCTGAGCTTCCAATCAAAATAGATCAAATAATTTTAGTTTAATAAATAAATTAAGATAGCTTGATTATTTAATTTTGATATATAATTTCCCCTTTTATGATTTCAATTTTATATTTAAATATTATTATTTGAGAAAAAACTTCTTATTATAATAAAATAAAATAAAAATACATTCCTTTTTGTATAAATTTATAAAAAGTCAAGAGAATTTAAGTTATTTACATTTTATTTTCTAATTTTTTGTTTAAATTTATGGTTTTTATTCTCAATCTTATTAATTCTCTTCAAATTCTTTACTCCTCTTATTTTTTAATTTTTTAAGTCAAATCCTCATTTTACTAAATACTGGAAAGAATTGCATTATCATTATCTCTTTAATTTTTATTTATACTTTGATTTTGGAAGAATAAGATTCACAATTTTTTCTACTCTCCAGTCACCTCATCCATTTAAATTTCTATTAAATTGTTTTCTGGATTTTTTATGATATTAGTATTATTTATTTCAATAATATTTGGAACTTCCTCAGAATAGTTTGATTAGAACTAGCACCACAGCAGTTATTGTGATAAGACTTTATTTAAAAAAATTTACTTTCACAAGTAAGTTAAATTAAATTAAATCGCTCAATTTAGGATATGAACTCTCTTATTCTCTTGTAAATTACCTTATTCTTCTTGTTAAAAAGATTCTTCACTTTGTTTAAATTTTTTCACATTTCTGAAGTGCTTTCTTAGTTTCCTTTTTGTCATTTTCATTGATATGATGACAAGATTCAAGATTATTTATTTATTATTGATATACATTATCCTTTCTTTTATAATTTTTTGATACTTTCTTATTTCGCTATTCTGAAATTTAAATTTGCAAAATGTTTTATTAAATCATATTAAAAACAATTGTTTACTATTAATTTATATTTATATTTGTGAATTTCTTATTCTTTTTTTATTAAAGCATTATAATTTATTTTTCAATATTAATAAAATTCCTTAATCTTAAAATATCTCATATAAATATAATTTTGCTTGCTAATAAATTAAAAATTTGTTCACTATCTTTTATTAAAGATAAAAAGTATAATTATAATTAAATATATAGATTAAATCCAAGCTATTATTTTGTTTAATTGTGTCCTTTGGAATGTTTCGCAAGATAATACGTCTATTTAATTATTCTGGAAAGATGAGATTTCTGATAAGGATTGCTGGAGAATAATCTTTCCCACTGTCTACAATGAATTGCTGAGTCGATTATAGCTTAGTGTTGCCAATAGATTTGGCGATGAAGATCAATCCTCAAACTTGTAATATTGTGGTTTGTATTTACTGATTTCTGAAATGCAAAATTTTGAGCTCTTAAACAATCCAAATTTTATATCATAATCTTGAAAATTTTAAAAGCATAATTATACTATTTTTTAATTAAGTAAAAATTTTTAAGAGTAAGATTATATTTATAATAATAATGCAAAAACTAAAAGAGAATTAAATTTAAAGCAATTATTATTTGAGTAATCAGCAATTTATAATATTATTGAATTAATATAAATAAAAAATCGCATAGCTCAGCTGGTTAGAGCGCTGTGCTAATAACGCAGAGGTCGTGAGTTCGAGACTCACTGTGACCATTTTTATAAGAAAAACAAAAATTTTAAATATTTGATTACTATACCTAAATAGCCTTTAGTTACAATTTAATAATAATCTATTAAGCTTATATCTAAATAGATTATATAAATTATAGATCTTAGTTCAAATTATTCATCTAAGGCATGTTGTAGCTTCATTTTTATGAAATTTTAAATTTTTTAAAGTTTTTATTGATATTTTAATAACTCAAAATTAAAGTTGTATACACTGTTAAAAGAATGTGATTTTATAAAATAATTATATTTATAGTTAA
The DNA here is from genome assembly GCA_946699065.1 of Loxodes magnus. Lineage (NCBI taxonomy): Eukaryota > Ciliophora > Karyorelictea > Loxodida > Loxodidae > Loxodes > Loxodes magnus. Next base: position 20,261 of record CAMPDV010001261.1, read on the forward strand.
TATCATACTCTCAATTATTAATAAAAAACAGCCAAATATGATTAAATAAAATAGAACTTTTCTTTAAATTTATATTTAAGAAAGATTTTAGATGAAGAACTTGCTCTTATAATAAATATTCTAGTAATAATTTCATATCATCAAGTCTAAAACTCCACCTATTTATATAATTTTTAGCTAATTACTATTGATTTTACTTAATCAAGGAGATATAAAGAAATAAAATTTTATTATAAAGGTAAGAAGAAATTTATGTTTCAAAGGTTATTTAAAATCAAATCCTTTATGATAAATCAAAAATATAGAGACGAGTAAAATATTATTTCATTTAAATTTATAAAAATGATAGAATTAAAATCCTAATGCATTTGGAAATTTTCAGAGTTGTAAAAATAATTAGCTGATAAGATAATAAATAAATAGCTTTAAAGATAAGTAATTTGTTGATTATTTGAAATTAATTTCTCTTCAACGTCCTTTATTTATTTTAATTTTTAGCTTTCATAATTTCTTTATATGAAAAAGGATAATATATAAAATATATATAGCAGGCTATAATTTTTTTAATTTTGTAGTGTTTTTATAATTTAGTAAATGCGTTATTCCATATTTTAATAATAATAATATATCTAACCTTAGATTTTATAGTAGGCTTAATAGGAAAGAGACTTAAAAAAGATAAAATAATAAAGCTTAGAAATGAATATCTGCATTATAGATATTTGATATCTATTTATCTAGCTTTCTCTCTTTAATTAAATTACTTCATCATACTTTAAGTTTTTAACTGAAACTTCAAGACATTTTATACAGGATTAAATTCTACTTTGGCATGGATTGGATTGGTAAGTTTTAACATTATAGATTCTATAAATTTGAATAATTTTCCATTCCTTAAAAATAACTTTAAAAGTAAATAAATTATAAAACAAAGAGAGTAATGACTAGATATAGAACTAAAGCTAAATTAAACTATTAAAATTAAAATATTTTACTCTATTTGATGAGTTGAAAACTAATCACTTGAGTGCTTTACTGTTTTATCCTTTATTTCTGATAAGAAGATTTCTACTTGCAATAGCGTTAATAGGACTATGTAAATATCCTTTAGCTTAGACAATTATATGCATAATACTAAATGTTTAATAAGTAACTTATCTAATAAACTATAAGCCTTTCTAGAGAAAAGCTATCAACATTACTCATATAGTTCTAGAAGTTTGATTTACAACTCTTCATACTTTCAACTTCTACTTCTATATGTTAAACGATGAAAAATTGATAAGAAGATTGGATTCTATTAATTCGGAGAGATCAAAGCTAATTGGTTCAGTAATGGTAATTCTTTCAAACGCTGTGACTCTCCTAGGAATAATAATTTGTCTTTATTATTTAATCAAGGATATAATAAACAAAACAAAAGCTAAGAAATAAGAACAAAACAGAATAAACAGTAATACAACAGACGCACAAATATTACCCTTAGAAGAAATAAACAAAAGTTAGTTTTCTATAGTGTAAGATAGTTTTAGGAATTAGAATTTAAGGGATCAAAATTCAACTTTAAGAGATGTTCCTTTATTTATAATAAGAAAGAAGATTAAATTGAGCAGTTTCCCACGGTAAGTTTTAAGATTAAAAATAAATACGAAATTTAAGTAACTTAAATCCTTAAAGTAAGCGTTGAAAGGCGGAGAAAAATAAAATATAAAAAGATTAAAAAATAGAAAAAAGAGACAGAGAATTTGATTGAAAAATAATAAAAAGATAGAAATCTCATTAAAACTTTAGCATGCTTTTAAGAATTTAAATCTTAAATTAAAATTTTAATTTTAAGCTCTAAATAATAAATTTAAAGAATAAAAGATATAAATTAAAAGTTTCGTCAAATAATTGCAATTTTCATTTTCTAAAATAAATCCTTATTCGCATTCACTACAAATTTCATAATTTTTATTGCATTATCCCACACAAATATTTTTTAAATTTAGGAAAGGTAAAAAATAATAATAGCAGGCTTATTACATCTTGCAAAATTTATATAAAATATAATAAATAGCTTATTTCATTTAAGATTCATTCTTCTTCAAATTTATAAATGAGAAAGGTTATCAATATAAATAATATTTGCTTAATAAAATAAAGAGGTAACTATAATTAAAATTTATTATGAAGAAAGCCAATTTAACCCATTAAATAATAATTAACTCTTAAAGAAAAAATAATTTAAAGGAATTAATTACATTAGAGTAAGTGATGTATGTAAAGAAATAAAGCTTAGTGTAGGTTATCAAATTTAAATATTTTTGTATAATTAATAAATATTTTTATTTCTTAAGAAAAACTTAATTATTTTTAAAGGAAGGCAATAAAGAATTTAATTATCTTCATTTTTATAGTCAATGCTTATATACTTAAAATTTGAATTAATTTTAAAGTTATCGGCTCAAATTTTTATTATACAAATAAAAATCGAACTTTAAGTCAGTCTTTAGTTTTATGAGATCATAGTTACTTTATAATAAAATAAGAGTGCACTAAAATAATAAAATGCTAGTTAATATCTTATTTCTTTAAATAATTTTAAAAATATAATGAGAACTTTGCTTAAACCAGTTTGCAATAGAAGCTCTAATGCTTTAAATATATTTAAATAAATTAGAATTTAATTTAGATTATTTTTCTCTTAAATTTAGTTAAGCTAAATAACTTTTAAAATACTCTAAAATTTTTATTATGTAAAAAATAAGCTTAGTATGAATTATATTTTATAGGTAGATTGATAAACTAATATAAATATTTTTAATGATTGAAAGATAAGTTTGAATAACAATTTTGCAAAAGTAATCAAACAAATAAATGTTTAATAGAGATAAAAATAAAAAATAGTATGAGGTTGTATCTTGCCTTATTACTATTAATTAGTAAATAGCTTTTAAGAATTTTATAATTTAAATAATTTCTAAGTTTATATGAATTTGAAACAATAAATCTAAATTAAAGTTATTAGTAAGCAAATAGATTTATAAAATAGAATGCTTTTAAAGTATATAAGGTTATAAAAGGAAAAAAGAAAAAGTGGTTAAGAAATTTAAGTTATTTGAGAGAGGTAAATCTTTTAAATTTTATTTGTATAACTAAAAATAATTATAGTAGACAAAGAAATTAATTTCACTTTTATCATTAGCAATTTTTTTTAAATAATTAATTTAGAATTTCTATCCAAAAAGAACAATTTTAAATATGCCTATAAACTTTTATCATATCTTTAAAGATAGAATATTATGAGCTAAATTCTTTATTACATTTTCTTTTTTATTAATATTCAATTATTCTAAAAAGATTTATATATCTCTCTAATCAAAATTAATTGAGATTTCTTAGAAAATCCTAAGAAGCAATCTTTAATTAGTTAGTTTGCATTTCAAATACAATTTTTAATTTTAAAATTTTCTTTAGGATTTTAAATTTCATTTTTGTATCTTTCTTGATAAAGTGTAAAAGATATAAAATTCTATTATCTAAATTTATAAAATTTCATAGATTAAAGCTTAAATAATTCTACCTAACTAAAAAATAATTAAAAAAGATATAATTGAAAATTAGGTTAAAATAGCATCTTTCTAATTAAAGGTTAGATAAAGTATTTTTAATTTAATATAATTTGATCCTGACAACTAAATTTTTATCTTAGGATATCTAGTTAATAAAACAGCAAAAATTGCAGGAGATCCTTATATGTTAAATTTAATTATAGCATACATATTTACTAAAGAAGCAAAGGAAATAAGAAATTAAGCAAAAAAGATCTAATTAACTAGAAATAATAAATATATCATAGAAATGTATTTGGAATTTATTAATTTATAATTAAAGAAATTTAATTATTATTTTATATTAATTTTAATATTTTAATGCTTATTTAGTTAGTCTTTTTAACTATTATATTCATTCTTTTAATTTTTATTTATCAAATCTTGCTGCTTTTACAAGTTAAATTTATAGAGCATTATATCTAGTCACATTAAATAAGTAAAATTATTTAAAATTTTTTTAATTTAATTGAAATAAAAGGCTTCAATCTAAAGCTTCAAATAAATACATAGTGCTAAGAAATAATTATATAATGAGAAGTTCCTAAAAGATAGTAAATAAATTTTAGTTAAAGGCAATCGAAGCTTTTTTATAAATAAATATCAATAGCTGTAAGACTTGCATAAAAAATAAAGAGACTTACCTAATTAAAAACATCATTAAAATTAACTTAATAGCCTTATCAATTTTTTATCTAGTAACTACAAGAGAAAAATTATAAATAAAATAAGTTAATGCAAAAAAGAAGTTCTATCTATAAATAATATGATTAAATTCGATTTAAAGTACTTATTTCAAATTTATTGCAATAATATACAATTAGATGAAATAGATATTTAATTTATTTCAGAAGAATAACCTAGTTAAGAGTAAAGGTATAATTATAAATAAGGAATTATATAATTAAGTTTTCAAAATCTATATTGTTAGCATGCTTTAATATCAATAAGCTTTTTTCTTAATTTTATAACTTGATTTTTATAATATCACTTATTTTATTTAGAATTATTAATCTCTATTACAAAACACTATTTAAAAGATAAAATTTAATTTTTTGATAAATTGAAAAAATTAAAAACTTAAAAAATTTATTTTTATTCTACTTTTTTGTTCTTTTTTATAAACAAATTAATAAAATGCTTAAGACTTTCCTTAAAAATTAAATAAAAAAACAAGTAATTTAGATTTAAATAATTATTTCTTATTTATAAACTGGAGATGCTTTATTATTTGAAATAATTGAATTTGTTAATTATTAATATATTTATATTATGAAAGATATTAAATTTTTTTAAGTTTTAAATTTAGTTTATTTCTTAGAGTAAGTTGTAATTATAAATGCAAATGATTTTCTTTAAATTTTATCAATATTTTTTACAATAATAATTATTTATCGACTTGCATTTATATTGATTCTAATGAAAATTAATTTAACTATTATTAAAATAAATTTATAAAAATGTTAAAATTTAAACTATTAAGAATTATAATTGGTCTAATTACATCTATTATTACTAAAAAGATAATCAATTATATTCTATTAAACTAATTATTATTTTTATATATTTAGATTTTATTTATTTAAATTATATTTATTTTTTAAAGTTTAAGCAATTATGCTCTTTAATAAATCAATTTTCCTTAAATATCCTTATATCTTGAGATATTTAAAATGCTCTTGACAATAAAATATTAGCATCTATTTTTTTAAATGATGATCTGTTAATTTTTATTAGCCAAATATTTATTTATATTTGAATTACAGAGTTTATTAAAAAGGAATAATATAAAATATAAAAGCTTTCCATAGAAAGAAAATATATTAAAATTTAAGGTTTTATAATTAATTTTAGTTATTTAATTTTGTATTTATTTCCTTTTTATGCATACATTATACTTAAAAATTAAACATAATTTAAAGTTTTATTTTAGTACTTTGAATGTAATATTTTTTCTAGATTAATTTTAAATTTAAAATATTTGCCTTTTTATTAGAATTAGTTATGTTTATCTCTCTTTTAGTGTTAGATAAATCAGAATATATACTCTTACAATCTTAGGAGATTTAATAGGAAATAAAGAATTTAAAGGTAAAAGAATTATTTGATTTTAATGATGAAAGCAATAGCCTTTATAAAATGAATCCTTAGATAAATACTTTTAAAGATATATTTAGATTTATTATTTCTTTTAGCATTATCTATATTTAAGGAATGCTTATTTGCTTTAGTTTATACATTTATTTAAAATAGATGAACTTGGAAATATTTTTAAGATAGAGAACTTATAACTAATTAATTAATTTGAGATTGCAGTTAAATTTTTAATAGATTTATTAAATAAATAGAGATAAAACTAGAAAAATTAATATACAAAATGAACTATAAAATAGTAAATTATTAAGTAAATTAAAAGCTAAAATTTTAGTAACTAATACCTTATAAAGGTAAAATAACTTTAGTATTTCTTTCTAATTTTATTTATAATACTTTAAAATTTAAAGCTTAAGTGATATTTAAAAATATAAAGAAATATTTAAAACTAGAAACTTAAGCAAAAATATAAAAAATTAAAGATTTTAATAATTGGCTTTGGAATAAAGCATTAAAAAAGGAAGATATGTAAACTATTTACTTTTTAGCAAAATAAAAGAAAAGCTAGAAATATTTATTTGAATATAAATTTAAATAAATAATAATATGATAAACCATTCTACTATATTTTAAAATTTATCCTCTAAAGTATAATCAATAAATAACTAAATATTCTTTTTAAAATATTTTACAAAACTAAGCTAAAAAGAAGCTTAATGTTTCATAAAATTAATTTAAATAGTGATTATGTAAAAGCTTTATGCAAGTAAATTGATTTATTGTATCTAGTTTTTAATTTATTTATAATAGACTGGTAAATATAAAGAAACTAATTATAGAAATAACTAAATAATTGCTAGTAAATTAAAGGGATATACTCTAATTTAAAAGTTAGGATTATATTAAATAATTATTATCTCTATTGCCTATATTTTATACAAGCTATTTTATTTATTATGAGCAACTATTAAATAGTTCTATTAAAATAGCATGATATAATTCATTTCTATTTTTATTGAGAATATCTAGATTTTTATGAGTATTTGGTGAAAGAGTGTATAGATACTTTAATTAACAAATTAAATGTTTTAGGAAACAATTAAAATAAATAAAAAAGCACTGGAATAAATTAATGCTATACACTAAGGTAGGAGTTATAGTCTTTTAAAATATACCAATACCAATATATCAAATAATTAGCTAAAATTAAAACATTTAAGCTTTATTTAATACTTACCATTTCAGGCTCAAAAGGAAATTATTATAAGAGAATTTTGGAAATTATGCAAGTTGAAGCAAGGTTATAATCTGAAAATTAGCAAGTAGATTAAAATTAAGCTATTAATTTAATAATTTACTATAATTATATATCAAGCTAAACCATTTATCTCACAAAAAAGCATACAATTAGCTATTAAAACTTTTTAAGAAACTTAGAAAATACCCTCCGAGAATTATATATCACTTGCATAGTTTAATTTTATAAGGTATCTTTAAAAACTATTACTAGAAATAAATCGCTAAATAAAATAAATAAAATACTAGATAATTGCAAAATTAATGGATATATGATTCTTAAGTGTAGAATTTAAAATAAAAGAAATGATGGTGTCATTAAATTTATTTATTATATTGTTAAAAAATATGAAAATATTTATATAACTTAATTAAATTCAATTTATCAAATAATAAATTACTTATTTAATTTGACAGAATAGCGTCTATGATTTTATAATTTAACAATGTTAATTAATTCTAATTATTCAAATAAAAAATTAGCAAAAGCTTAGATTATAGAGTTTATACCACATCAAATGGAATGCAGCTCTTATAATACAGTGTCAAAAATTTTAAAAGTATAATAAAATATTCCGCGTACTAAAATTTCCTTGAGTAATCTATTTTTCTATAGGGCTTTAATCGGAATGATTCCCCAAAAGATCTTATTCTTTGGAATCTGCAACATAGTTGCTAGTAGATGCCTCAAGATCTGTCTCTCTTGTCTCCTGCCAAATTCTAAAACAACTTATCACACACAGGAGATTTCCTAGTACCTAAGCTTTTGTCAATCTAAGTGAGAGGATTACTCCTTCCTATTTAAGTTATATAAAAATAAATAAATTGTTTAACTTTAAATTTAATAGATTATACCATTAAAATATTAAATCATTTTATTATTAATTTTTCATTTTGCTTTGAAATCTTTAATAAATTATATAAATTTTATATTTCTTCTTTTATCTTAATATATGTCTTTGAAGAATTACTATTAATACTTAACTGATTATTATATATTATTTTTTAAAACCGCCATAGTTGTTCGAAGGTGAACAACAAGGTCATCTTCATCAGAGGTTGGGGAAGTTAAGTACCCATAATCGACTTTATGTCTTCCTCTGCTTTGGTGATGCAATGAGACACAATCCTGCCATGTCCTTGGACCTCCAGTAAGTATTAAAGATTACGAGTATTCTAAAATTATATCAGTATTTAACATTTTTATCAGTACTGAATAATTATACCAGTATTGAACAAGGTTTATCAGTATCTGATAATTTTATCAGTAAAAAGCATTCTTGTCAGTATGAAACATTTTTTAAAGAGCTGCGCACCAACGAGAGTGCTACGCGCTCTATAATCAAATTTATTTATTTATAATAAAATTTGATTGGTTTCTTATTATAAACAAGTAAAATATATTTCTTCGCTTTTTAAGCCTATTAGTTGCTAGTTATTGAATTTTTGTTATAGAATAATGCTAATAAGTTTACTCTTTCTAATTGTTTTATTTTTCTTTTATAAAAAAAATGTTATTTTAGAGTGCTCAGCCCTTCAATTAGGCGCACTCTTTAAAAAGTCAATTTTTAAGTCTCTTTAAATTTAAAAATTTCCATAGCATTTTCTCTTCTAATTGCGGGCAAGATTATGGTTCCAGTTCTCCAAAGTACAGGACGCCAACAGGAGATTACAGGTAGATTTCCAACCCATGATAAGAAGATTAATCTGGTCCAACATTTAGAAAATTTGCTTCTTAGTCAGTTCATTTTGGGAAACTCTTCTCTTAACCTTTAGAGGTAAGGTCCACCCTATTTCAATTAAATGATATAAAAAAGAGAATATTTTTTGTTATTCATCTTAATCTTTAAATAAAGATAATTTAATTTGCTTAGCTTTTCTATCTTTATAATTATAAAATGTATTTAAGATAAAGCTTTTTTAGTTTTTATATTTGATTTATTATAATGGAATATGCTAAAAACTTTTTAAATTTACTTTAATTTATTCCACATAATTTGAAACTTAATAGATAAAAACATTAAGAATATGGTATAAATTTAAAGCAAAAATCATCTTCTTTTTCTTTGAAATTCTCAATTTATCATTTTTGCTTAACAACGGAAATAAGAAACTTCTTAGATAAGAGATTATGCTGATTTTAATTTTAAACATTTTCTATATAAACCTTTTAAAATTTAACTAATTATTTAGTTAAATAAATCTTAGCGAACTTTAAATTAGGTAACTAACCTTAATGACTACACAAAGCTTTTACTTTGCTAAATTCTTTTAAAAATGAAGTTTTGCAGGAATATCATATCGAGAATAAAAAAAATTAGGTAGAATAAAGTTTTGTGTTTCGCATTTTATTTGAAAGAATTTGATTTAATTTTGATGATTTTATTAGCTAAATATTATTTTAAATATTCCTCTGCATAGCAAAGATGTATATTTTTAATTATGATTAAAGCATTTTTTAGTTTAAATTGTTAGAATCTTTATTTTGACTAAGTAATTCTTAGATTTAGATTAATTACTTAATAAATTTTTAAAACAGTACCTTGTAGCTAATGATACCTTGTAACTAATGACGTGGAAGTTATTACACTGAGCCTGAATTAAAAGAATATTTAGACTTTGAATTTTATAAATAGTTGATAAAAATATTCCTTACTCATCTATTGGTGGAAATACTAATAATTAGATTTATATAAAAGATAGAGATATTTTTTATGATATTCCATTAATAATTTAGATTCTCAGCTTTTATTAAAGTGATTTTCTTAATTAAAACATTTAAATTTGTAGTTAATTCTAATTAATATCTATGCTTATTAGGCTATTTGGCAAATAGTTCATAGCATATTTTTTAAATTTTATGGAGTCTCATTTAAAATATAGATAAAGCAGTCTCTGCGTTTGAAGATAATATTGCTTTATTTGCTAAAATTAAAAATTAATAGGTCTTTCAATGAATATTACTAACAAATACCTAAAATTAATTATTATTATTTTTCCTTGTTTTACATTCTCTAATTATTCTCTTTTCTCTTCTTAAAAGTTTTCTATTGCTGGCTCTTCTTTCTAATAACTAGGAAATAATAGTTTAAATGCCTTTGAAGGATTTATTTTATAGTCTCAAATTTATCATTTTAGCCTCTTCTCAGTAAACACATTTGTTTCGATTGCTTAATTTCAAACTCTTTGCATGCAAGAAGCAAGTTTTGATTCACCTGAAATCAAGAATTGCTAAACCGACTTAATCTTTCAGGAGCTATCTGATAATTCTAAAGCTTATAGTACCTTAATAACTGTAAGATGAACCTTTCCATGATTTTGGATATAATACTTTAATCTACTCCTCAAACACATAATCAATAAGGTTATAATTTAAATCTTAGACTAAATGAACTAAGAACAACTTAGTTACAATAGATCATAAGTATTATATAACAATAAATATGATTTACCCTAAAAACTTAAAAAGCTACTTTGGGAAGCGGAGAATTAAAGAAAGAGATTTAAAGATAAAATAAATAGATTTAAAGAAATAAAATAGCTTAACCTAACTTAAGTTTAAGATATATAATTTGATAATCTACTCTTTAGGAGAGAGAAAGAAATAATAACTAAAAGCCTAAATTATTGATAAATAAAAATAATATCTTATTTATCCTTCTATCATTAATTTCCTTTAAGTATAAAATTAATAAATTATAATCCAAAAAATTGTAAGTATATCAATTTTATTAATTCATATATAACTCTTCCTGTTATAAGTGAAAATTATAAGAATTTGACTTAAGATAATTAAAATAAAATTAGGATGAGACAGAAGCTAAGTAAGGATGAAATAGTAAATATTTAGTAATATATTCCTTCTTTTTATATTTAAGCAATATAATTATCTAAATTTTAAAAGCTAAAGATTCATATTTTAAAATTTTAATTTCTAAATTAGTTTAATTTCAATTAAGTCAAAACAAAAGTACTTTATCTAAAAGAATAATTATTAAGCAATAAATTTAAATAAAGGATTTAATTTATAAGCAAAAAGGAATTTTTAAAGTGATTATTAATCCTCTTATAAAATATGATTATAAGAGTAGACTTTATAAGCAAACAGTTACATTAATTAATTTAAGATATTAATTATTATTAATATATATAATATTTAATCAAAGCTTTATAATCCTCCTAATAAGCTTATAATTTCTATTCCTACGATAATTATTAATAACTTAAAGCTATTTTTATTAATAAATTGCTTATCTAAAGATATTCTTATTTTTTAACTTTTGTCATAAAGATTCTTTAATTATTTTCTTTTAAATTACTATAAATCTTTTATTAGTTATGCTTATTCAATTAGGAGCTAAACTTTTAGATATGCTTATTTGTTTTATAATCTGAATGTTTAAAAACATTGTATTTCTTAATATTTTTAAAGCATTTTTGAATACTTTAAAATACTTTTTATCAGCATAAGTGAACTTATCTCTATTTTTTTAATATTTAAAGACAGAGTTAATATTGATTTTTAAATTAAATAAATAAATCTAATAATTTAAAATAAAGAAATAATAGATAGCATGTGCTTAAACTTTAGGATTGAAGGTAAAAAGTGAAATGAAATAGAATAAGCTACTTAAAAATAATTATAAAGAAAGATAAATTCCATCAATGAAGTTGGAAATTACAAATTTGAATAATTTAGATTATATTATTCGATGATATTTCACTCACTTAAAAGAAATATAATTCTTAATTGAGAGAGCTATATTTTCTCAATTTTTTAAGATTTTAACTAATAAATAATTTAAACTTTTTCATCACTAATAAAATTATAAAAGTTAGATTGTAATAAAAAATAATAAAAAATAATAAAGTTGATCATCGAGTACTCTTTTCTTTTACTTTAAATTATAAGCATTTTTCAGTTAGACAAAGTCTAAGGAAAGATATATAAATTTAATTTTAGGTATAAGGATTTAATTTGAATTAAATAATAGTTAAACTTATTAATAATAAGTTCAGCATTAAATTTTCTTTCTTGTTCAATTAATTTAAAATATTAGCCTTTCTAAACTCTGTAAATTTATTTAATTTAATTGATTATTTAAAATTTCTTTCTATATTAGTTATCTCATTATTTTCTAATTTTACAACTAATTTGCTAAGTTTATGATTATTAATTAAGCAGAAAGTATTTTCAAGGTATAATTGCCTTGTACTAATATCAGTATAAGATTTTACTAAAATTATATTTTTAATAGAGAAGCTTATTATTTTATTTTTCTCTTTTATAGTGCTAATTTAAATAAATTTGACTCCTAAAGGAAATAGATTTATGAGATTATAAGGGTGTAAATTGAATTAAAAAGCCTATATAACTTAATATTAATAAGGTAAAATAAATGCTTAAGGATATTATAAGCTCTCTTAACTTATATTTGCATTTATCTTTCTAATAAAGAATTAATTTCCAAACAAATTCACATTTCAATTGTGGGATTTAGTTAAAATAGTTTATTTTATAAAATAATTTAAATTATATCTATCAAATATTTATTCTAAATTCCTATTTTTATATAGTTTTCAAAAGATACAATCATTTCCTTAATTTGATTCATTTAGCTTAAAAGTTAAATAGATGAAATCAATTAATAAATAAACCTAGAAAAATTTATAAAAATATTAAATGAATGTATCAAAGACAATTAGGGAATTAAATATTAAGGATAGGTTAAAATTATCATAGAAAATATTGATTTGCTTAGAAATTTATATTATGCCCACTTTAATTTTTAATTTTAGAAGGACAAATTAATTTATTTTATTTTAGGCCTTTCGTTTATTTTTTTTAATTCTAATTTATTAAAATAGAGAAATTTTTTAAAGCTCTATTATGATTTAAATTTCTAAAGGATACTAGCTTATCTAAAATCTACAAATAAATTATACATTTTTAATTTAAAGGCTTAGAGCTTTAGTTTAATTATTTAATAGATTTTATTTTGATTTCTATTTATCTAAAATTTTTAAATTTAATTGATATAATTTTATTTTGATTCTATTATAATTATTTAATTTATTCTTTTTGCTATAGAATCTAAAATCACTCAATTATTCTAATTGTATATTACTAACTTATTTAATATTTTCAATTTAGATAATATTAATAGCTTAAGAGAATATTTATGTTTATTTATTTAGTACTAATAATAGCTTTAAGTTTATTTCGTTTGCCTTTTATTTATTCTTTAGAATTTTTTTATGGATTTTAGAATTTGTTTAATTTTATACATTCAGATTTATAATTCTTTAATTATAGGTTTTTAAAGATTTTTTTAAATAAGTTTACTATTTTTTATAATTTTATCCATCTTTTAGTAAGCAAACATTTTTTAATTTATCCTAAATCCTAATTTTCTTTCTTCTTTTAAGTTGAAATAAGGTATCCCAAAACTAATAATGCTTTGAATATTTTAAAAATATCTTTTTATTATAAATAGTCTTTAACTTATGTTTGGTAGCATCTAACTGTAATTAATATTTTGTTTAACTTAATTTATTATATCTCTAAAATAGTTAATAATAGCAATGGTTTTAATGAACTTCATAATTTTTTAATTATATTCCTATTTTTAAAAATAATGTTCTGAAAATAATAGCAAGCTTACCTTTAAATCTACCAAGTATAACTAATAGAAATTAATAATTAACTTACTATAAAGATAATTTTATTATCTAAATATAAGTAGTTATTATAAATTTATTGATATACCTTTGCTATTAATGGTCTGGTTTCGGAATAATATTAATTCTTTTAATTATATTCTTAGGAAATAATATTAATTATTTTCGAAATTTTTAGATTAAGAAGATAAAAGAGATTTATGTTTTAGCATGCAATTATTACAAGATTTATCTTCCAATTTTGCTATTTTCTATATAATTTTGATTATCGAATTATATAAATTAAAGGGAACTTTGTTTACATTCTCTTATTTTGTATAACAACTATTGGTTTATTAAGAAAGTATTTTTAATGTAAGATTAATAAAAAGTAAAAGCTTCTTAAGATGTCTAAGCAATAAATTTGAGTTAAAGTTATAATTATTCCAGGCATTCATTTATGACATTATTGTTAAAGAATCATTTAGAATTAGTGTTTCTTTATTATCTTCTAACTGTTTTTAAATATTAATTATTCATTAAATCTAATTATTATAACTCCTCACAAGAATAGCTCTATCTAATATTCTAAGAGTTTTCCTAAATTGATCACATTTACCTTAAAGACTCATGATGCAAGTGTTTTTCTTTTTTTAAAGTGACTATTATATTCTTTATTTAATTAAAAAATAGCTAGTTAATTAATTAATAAACTAGATAATAGATTAAAATAATTTATTTTCAGTCTATTAAAAATCATTAATAATCATTTAACTTATATCACAAATCTGAATCAAGCTAACTACAAACTTTCGCTTAACTAGCCTATAAATGAGAAACCCCTAATAATAGAAACCAGTCTTTGATTTACTATATGGCTTTGTATAATTAAAGCTATTATTTATAGGATATATAATAATCTCTTTTAGTCTATTTAATAAAACTAAACTTTTATTTAGATTTTAAATCAAATATAAATAGAAAAAGTAAATATCTGAGTATTACTAGTAATGTAGAAATCTAGAGATAAAGAATAAATATAATTGATAAATTTTAATAAAAGCATTATAAAGCTGCTAAATAAGGATTGGATATATTAAAGAAAGCTAAACAATTATTTTTTAGATATCAAATATTTTTAAGAAATAATCCATATATCAAATAATTCTTATTAATAAGCTTCAAATTCTTCATAAACTAATATATTATATTTTCTTATGCATTCCCCCTTTTAATTAAGCTAAAAAGAATCAAAGAAAATTAATTTAACAGTACTAGATAGTTTATGATGCTTTTAAAATTTATCTGAAAATAATCTTTCAATACATCTTTTAAAGTTTAAGAGTCATATAAACGGATTTCTTTTTATATGAAAGGCTAATAATTCATTAAGTAAACCAGCTTGCTTTAATATTCGTTATTAACTTACTATTTATTTAGAATATTAATAGAAAGCTATATCAATTCAACCTAATTAATTTAAAGTTATTTATCCACTATTTTTTATTTCTATAGCTGTAAAATTCAATTAAAATAGTTAAAGACTAAGCATTAGTTATAGATCATCTAAGATTTTATATTCTCTTTAAAAAATTTTAAGAGAACTAATTTTAGATCTCTCAATTATCTAAATTGCAAAGCAAAAAATATTTGAGAAGATATTTCTCTTCTTTAAACATAGTAGATATATATTTAAATAATTAAGCAATTTCCTTTATGACAAAGTGCTTGCTCTATCTACTATCTAGCATCTTTAATTATTTCAATTTATGAATTTAGTTATTATAACAATTATTTTCTTAAAATATCAAGTAGTCATTTTAAACAAATCTATTTAACTTAAATAATTCAATCTCTATATTAAATGGAGTTTTTTCCTAAACTTCACAAGATGCTTATTCTCATAATCATTTTTACCCTCTGGGATGTAAAATCGCTTTAATTTGAATAACTTTCTGATTATTATTTTTCTAATTAATGATAATAGCAAAGTTATTCATATTATCAAGATTTAATTTAGGACATTCCTCAATATAATTTTTCATTTACGTTCTGATTTTATCATAAATGCCAAGTTAACATCGATATAAGAGTTTTTTATTATTGAGAACGTTGAGATTCATATGGCATAAGGGATTTATACTCAGATTTTAGAATATTGAACTCACAAAATAATGAAACTACGTTACAATTATTTTACGATGCTATATGTGATTTTTGTGATTCAAGTAGTTTTCTTCACTATTATTCCAATTAGCAGTTTAGCTTAGGATTTTCATGTAATGAATGAGTTTTAGTAGGTGTTAGATATTGAGAATAAAATAAAAAGTGAGGATTAACTTTATGCTATTTTAAAATTTAATAATAAAGATAAAATTGATTTTGTAACCAAAAAATAATTTCTAATGATACTTAACGATATGACTATCATTCAAGACTACATAGAGATTTATTTTGAAATTGAGTATAAAATGTAGAAGTTAAATATTTGTAAATTTTAATTTTAAAAGACTAATTATTGTAGAATGATGATTGGTTTTAAGAAGTTTTAAAAAGAACTCCTTGCTTATAATTTTGTGGAAGTTACTGCACTGGTCCCGAAATAAATGATTGTTAAGACTATTAATTTTACAAATTATATGATTAAAGCATTCCTTATTTATCTACAAACGGAAAAAATAGTAAACCAATTTAATTGATAGACAATGATAATAATTATCTTTTAAAATATTCCTTTAAGCAATTTAGTTTCTCTGCTTGAATCAAAAGTGATTGCATTAACTATGACTTATAAGTTATTTGATAAATTGACTCCTAATTATTATGCTATTAAGCTACTTAAATATAATAAAACTAACATAAATTTTAACTTTTATGGAGTTCTAATTCCAATACTTCTGAAGCAACTAAAATATACGAAAAATCAGTCTTTATTGAATGCTAAAAGTGAATATTCTTAGGTCTCTCAAATAATAGAATTGAGGGTACAATATAAATAACAATCATCATACCATCTAACGAAAATGAAATTTATTCCTAGTCATATGCATATAACATCAACATAAGAGAAGATTCTTCTTAATGATTGGGTGGATTAGATTTAAATCCCTTTGAAGGAATTATTTTGCAACCTCGTTTTTATCTTTTCGATACTTTTTTAAGTGAAGCTAATTTTAGTTAAATCGCGGAATTCTAAACACCATGCTTGCTTGAAACAAATTGTTTTTGCAGCTCACCTGAAATACAGAATTGCTAGACTAATTTAAAATTTATAGAATTATCTGATTATCCTTTATTAGCCTTAGAGTCTTTATAAATATAAAATCATACATTCGATTACTTTGGATATAATCCCTTAATTTACTCCTCAGAAAGATGATCAGTAAGTTTTTGACTTAAAAATAGGGTTCTAACAAACTAAGAATAGACTTTAGTAGTAATAGGAAATAAATACTAAATTACTATATAGCATAATCCTGCCTAAGATACTTAAGATATATTTCTATATGATAATTTACTTTAAACCTTAAAGTTTACAATTTAGACTGGTAAAAATAAATGATATTTCCTTTAGTTTACTTTCGATAATGCTCTGTAAGATGTTATAGCTTGTTCAGCTGATAAGCCTAATCCTTAAACACTTAATTGCATGAATGCTAGTTTTAGCTTCAATCATTTAAATTACTCAGATTCAATATAGTGAGATTAAATTGCTCTATTTAATGGAAAAGTGATACAGCCTAGATTTTATACTTACAACTAATAAATATCATAAAATGATTGAAATAAATCAATTACAAATGGTAATCCTTGTGCTTTATATAGTCATTTAGAATGTATTTCTCCAGATCTATAAAATGATTAGCATTTTAATTTCCTTAATATCACTTAGACCCAATAAGAAATTACAATTAATGACCTTTAAGATTCAATTGAATTTACATTTATCAATCTCGATTATGATCCTTATAAGTATTCTTCATAGAAGTTTTCTTTTACTTTATGATTTTTAAACAATGAGACTAATAATACTTATTAAGATAAAAGGTAAAGAAGTTTAGAAAGTGATCAGTACAAAATAATTTTCCAAATAACTTAACTAAATAAACAGTCTATAAAACTAGGAATCTAGTAACTTAATCTATCTCACTCATAAGTTTAGCTGTTTATATCTCCAAGCAATCAAAATTTTACTTATATAAAGTAAATAGAAAATTATTAATGATACTTTTTGTCTCTTAGCATCTAGAAAAATGAAGAAAGTATAGTCTGTTTATAGAATTATTAATATAATGAAGGCATAGAATGCGAAACTTAAACTGTTATCTTAAATCAATTTGATAAGAAAAGCAAAATAATATTGGGAGATCTGGACAAATAAAACAACTTCAATGGTAAAGTTTATGATTTTAAGTTTTATATCTTTGACTCTTTTTTAAATATTACAGATTCTTAATCAATATTCATAAACAATGACTGTGCTTTGTAATGCTTATAATAAACTTGTACAAGTCCAAATCCCAATAGTTGTGTTAAATGCAACTAAACTTGTAAAGACTGCTTTGCAGATGATTTAAACAAATGCATCAACTGTTATGATGGTTATTTCTTTAACATAAATAGTTCAGACTGCATAAGCTGCGGAAATAAAGTATAGAACTGTTAAAATTGCAGTTTGCAAAATAGTGAAGTAATTTGTAACGAATGCAATTAATAATTCTTGCTGAATTAAAGTTCTAATGAATGCGAGCCTTGCTAGCAAATAATATAGAATTGCTATAATTGTTCTTACAATAACAGTGAAGTAATTTGCTATTCTTGCTAGCATAATTATCATCTTTTTAATAATTAGTGTGTTTCATGTCCTTTTTACAATTGCTTACAATGTGATGATTCAGGAACTTAATGCTTAAAATGTGCAGATGGATTCTTTATTAACTAGTTTGAAAAATGCTAATCTTGCCAGTAAATAGATAAAAATTGCCTTAGATGCTAGAACTAAAAGGAGTGCCTTTAATGTTAAAATCCATTTAAGCTAACAAATAATAAATGCTCTCTAAGTTGCTAACGAAATTAGTAGGATTTTAACTAAGATTTCATATGCGAAAACTGTACAGTTTAAATTCCTTTCTGTGATGAATGTGATGAGGAGTATATTGCGTTAAGTGTTAGAATACCTTTATAAATAAGATAAGCTAGTGTGTCAACTGTAGTGATGAAATTTAAAATTGTAAGGCTTGTGATAATAATTAATGCCTTTAATGTAGCGAGAACTATCTACTTATGGAAGGAAAGTGTGTTGATAGTTGTCCATCTGAAAGCCATATATTAAAAGATGATAAATGTATAAAATGTGACAAAATAGTAAATGATTGTGAAAAATGCAATGCACTACAATGTATAGAATGTAAAATAGGTTTCTAGCTTATTGAATAATGTTCTACTTGCATTGAACAAGAACATTGCATTAAATGCAAACAAGACCTAAATTTAAAAAATATTTGTGTGGGATAATGCAATAAAAATTATGAAATTTGTAGTGAATGCGAATAAGGATTTATTTTAGAAAATTAAAATTGCAAAGAAAAGCCAATTTAAAAAAGTGAAGAAAATGATGAAAATGAGGAAAATTAGATAGAACAAGAGAAAGAGTCAAACGATGAAGAAGAAATAGAGAATTACGGTGATGCTCCTAAAAGCATTGAAGAGTTAAATTTAACTTAATCATAGCAAGAATTTATTTAGACGTCATAAAAAGCCACGACGGTAGTACTCTCTTCAGCTTCTGCGGTTGGATATTCTGCATTAATATTGAGTTCAGGCTCTTCTGGCTCATGCTAATAGTTTTGAATTGCTTAATGTTTAGATGAAATGATAAAATGCACTGGAGAAATTTCAGTTATAATGCCTAATGTCTTATAAGGTTTATTTTTAGTATCCTCAGATATGTAATAAATAATACTAAACTTCTTCGGATTTGACTTGGACTCTCATAAAAAATCCTAAACTAAAATATGATATAACTTATAGTTACAAAGCATAAATTCAGCTACTTTTATATCAAATGGATTAACTTAACTATTTAGCATTTTTACGGTTCTTTTTGTGTTTGTAATAATTTGATTATTGCAAAAAATTGAGAGCTGTATAGGGAGTTATATGAAAAAAGTATTGATAAACTTTAAATATTCAGCATTTATAAGAATAGGAATGAACATATCATACGGATTTATGCTTTCTATTTTCCTATAGATTAGATTTTCCAGTCTAGAAGACTTTTACATTATTATTAATACTATTCTCTCATATATCTTTTTGGTAAGCTTTTATATTCAGATTCTAATGGGCATTTTCTGCTTTAAGGTTTTCTCAAAAATTAGAAAATATAAATAAGTTTCAGTAGAAATTTAAAAGACTTAACCTGGAGATATAGAATTGATAAAAGCAAAGAAGGAAATAGAACAAAATTATGGTAGCTTATTTTGCGAACTTAAATAAAATAGTAACAGTATCATTTTATACTTCTATGGAATCTTCCTTACTAAAAGAGTACTCTAAGCCTTTATTATGATAATGGGTCAAAACTAACCTGAAGTTTAAATAACGATATGCTCATTATTACAGTTTATATGGATATTATATTTACTAAAATATAGACCTTTATAAGATAAATTGATATTTATGATAACACTTATCAATGAACTATGGGTTCTTATCCTACTTGTTCACTTTTCTTTTTATGTCAATAAAGCAAGTGACAAGTTATAAGATTTCGCCTTTGCTATTGTGCAAATTACTTTAATCATCTAATTAGCGAATTATATACTCGCTTTAATGGTAATTTTTTATAACTTCTGTAAGCAAAGAAAGCAAAAAAGATAAAAGGTCTAAAATCAAAACTTATGGGTGCATAGAGATCAAAATAAAACTTAAAGCGAAACTTAAAATTAAGAACCTTCAAGAATATAAAGAAAAAGAAAGCGAAGTAAGCCCTCAAAAATAAATTCATCAAGATAATAAACTAGCAGAACTTAAATTCTGGAAAATCAGAGTGATGATTTATATTTTGGGTAGAGTTAGAAAGTTTGAGAGAACAGCTTATATTAAATGAATTAAATATTTGAAAATATAAGGCTAAATTTAAGATATATTTGGATTAAAATGTATTCAAATAATTTTGCTTAAAATCATTTAAATTTATCTATCAAATTTAAATAGTTTATGTCTTATTTAAACTACTATATTCTTTCCTTATTTTTTTAAATATATCTATATCAAGTGAAAGGAGAATTCCCTTTCTTTTGTTTGTAAATCTACCAAAATAAAATAGTCTATTCTATCTTAGAAATTAGATAGTTAAATCAAATTTTATATAAAAGGATTTTAACTGAACTTGTATCAGTATTTCGTTGCTTAAATGGCTTAATTTCATAATTTGTTCTGATTAAACAGTAATCAGACAATGATTTCTTAGAAAAAGCTGTCTATAAGCCTAAAGTGATTATGAAAGCTAGCGGCAGGTAAAATTTAGGTATTAAATTATTTTATAATTTAATTTAATTTTAACGGAACTTTAAGAAGTTAACTACTTGATTTAATTAAAAAATCTAATACTTTAATTTAATTTAATTTGCTTTGTATTTTCAATCAATTTTAATGTAAGAAGCTTTATTTAATTTGTTTATATTTCTTTAATATTCCTTTAAATATATCCTTTTAAGTTTTCTTTATCGCTTTTGAAAATAGCTAAAAGGGTAGATAGAAAGAAGAATTTCGCAGAGCAATCTTGATTTAAATTTCTTACTTAATTATGTTAAATCATATTAAAATCTCATTATCTTTACTGTTTGAAAGATGAAAAATTAGATAAGAGTATGAGTTTAAACTCAAGAGTAAGCAAATGCTGAAATCATTTAAAATTAATATCTTTATAAAAATGTGTAAGTTTTAACTGGTTTAGCATTGCTTTTTACACATAAAATATATGAGTTCGAAACTCACTTAGAAAGTTATTTTAATTTATCAATAAAACTTAATAAGTTTATATAAAAAATCTAGATTATTCTCTATAGCCAATATGTTCATTTGATATAATCTCTTAACTCTTTTTTTTTCCTTTTAACTAACCCTTATGGATCTACTTGTTTTATATAGGTTTTTAATTAATCTTTTATAAATATCTATTGAAATATGGATTTATCTAACCTTAATCTGAAATTTAGCTTTTAATTAATTAATATTAACTAAAGTCTACTATTAGTAGTTATGGTTTTTAATTATAAGAAAATTATTTTATCTTAGATTTATAGTTACATTTGAGTAAGCATAGTTATTACTATTTTGGTATCTATTTTTAAATTAAAATTATTAATGCCTAAAAGGATTTAAGATGTTTAAATTAAAAAAGGTATCTAACTTAGCCTAAGTAAATAGGCTAATTAGTTAATAAAATGTATTACTACTTAATCATATGTCTGGCAATTTTATTAATTTTATACTATATTATTTTATTATCTTAAGAGTTTATTTCTTGCTTTAAAGTCACTTCTAAGAAAAAGCTTAAAATTACTATAATATGGTAAAATATTAATTAGAGGGATTACATTAAAGCTAAGCATAACTAAATATAAGTTTATTTTAATGTAATAGTTTAATAGTTAATAAATAAGCTTTTTATAAGCTTTACACTACAAGTTAGAAATATATATAGTTAACTATATAAAAAGGATATAAGGATTTGCTAGAAATATTAAAAAATTAATAATATACCTTCATATAACAATTTTAATATAGAACAATTAAGAATATTTTTAAATATAAGTCTAAATTTATTTTATAAATGATCTAAGTTCAAACAGAGTATAATCCTATCTATCAATTTCTTAATTTCATATTATTATATAAAATAAAAAGTTTTAACTTGCTTATTCTCTTAAGAAAAAACTAGCTTAGTTCATGAGTAAAAATAAAATAAAGACTTCTACTTTTAAATATTTAAAACATCTTAAATTTAAATTATTTGATTTATGAGTCAAAGAGGTAGATAACTTTTATGAACTAGTTTCAAGATAAATAAATTTAAAATATTATGAATAAAATTTTAGCTTTTATTGTTTCTCTTTAATAAGATTAAATTAATAGTTTGATATTAGTTATTTCTATAAGTAAATTACCAAAGAAAATTTAAATTTTAAAAATAAAAAGTTTATTTATCAAATAAGATGAAATAACTTCTATTACTATATAAAAAACTTAATTAACAATAATTTAGAATTTATTAATACTAAAAAATCAAAGTATTACATAATTAGATAATCATAGTTGCTCCTCTTCATCATTTTAAAATACAAAACTTAATAGATAAAATTAATTAGTTACAAGAAATTTAATTTATTTAGGATATAAAATCATAACCTATAATTATGGGAAAATATAAATTACTATTTAAAAGCTGCAACACATAGCTCTAATTAAAAGCTTTTTATTACAAAATGAAAAATTAGTTTTAAGATTTGTTCAATTTCTTCCTTAAAATATGAAAAATAAATAAATTTTGAAAGACTTTATAATTATTAATAAGCAAACAAAGTTAATCCTTTGAGAAATTTTAGTTTTTAAAGTCAAATAAAATAAATGTTTATGTATAGAAAAATTTAATTAAACAAGCTAAAATAAAAAGATAAAAAGCACTATGTTTATTAATTAAATCCTTCTATTTATGTTTAGAAGTATAATTATCTATGTTTTTATTTTAATAATTTTATAATAATTCAATAGTGATTATGTTTATAAGTGCAAGTATTGATAATTAGATTTACTTCTTTAACACTTATTTTAATAAATGGTTTTACTATTTAATTCTTCGTTTAATAATATAAATAAATAAGATTAATACTCTTTTAAAATTTGACTTAAAAAGCATACTTTTATAGCAATCAGTTACAAAAAATTACTTGTCTTAATAAACCTTAATAAATGAATAAAAGTACATAAGCAAAATAAACCAGAATAATGCTCTACTGTAATAAGCTTAAAATTATATTTATAATATTAAAGTTTATTAATTTAGAGCTGTTTTATTAATTTATTTATCTTTAATTATTCTCTTTCTCTAACTTATAATCTCCAAAATTTGGCATTAGGAGAATTACTAATAATGGTAATTAAATTCATTCTAAGCTATACCAAAGTTTAAAGAGAGTAAGGAGATTTAAAAGACTGAAAAAAATAAGAACTTAAACAAAATTTATTTTAAATGTGATAAAAAGATAATAAAAGGGAAGAGTTCGAAGAATAAATTTAATTAGAGAATGGAATATAAAATGATGAAAATAATGAAGAAGAGGAAAATACTTGGTTTTATAATGTAATAAATGTTTCATAATAAATAAAGATTTTGATCTAAACTAAAATAATAAGAAACATTCTAAGAAGAATAAGAATCTTAGATGTCTTATTTTATGTTTTAATTGATAAAAATACTGCTTTGTCAGTTCTCTAGATTTTTCTATTTGGTTTATTGTTAATTTCTTCACTCTTTTTCCAAATTTCATTATACAGTAGCAAAGTTTACAATAATGTCTAAAATATAAAATTTAGAGTTTATTGCTTATAAAAATTTTAAGAATATAGTTCCTTAAGAAAAATATAATACATTGCTAGCTTTGAAGCAAATATTTTATGATATAAGCTAAACAATTTAATAAGTATTTAGATTTCTAAAAATTCTAATAAATTAAGCAAAAGAAAATTCTAAAACTATTTAATAAGCAACTAGATAATCTTAATTAAAGAGCTTTTTAATCTTAAAATATAATATAATGTATATTTCTTCAAACATAAACATGATATATTTTACTATTAGAGTATTAAAGGTTATTTAAATTATAAGGAAAATAAAAACTATGTTTATATATAAAATTAAATTTCTTTATATAAGCAACTTATAAATAAAGCAGCTAGACAAATAATTATAATTGCTAGGATTTATAAAATTTAAGATTAAAAGAATATAAAATATCTAATTTAATTAAATTAAATTCAAATTAATAGTAGGAATTTACAAGAAGGATTTTATGAAAATTATTTAGCTCTAATGATAGAAATATTAAATTTAAATTTAACTAAAAGAGTCTTGAGACATCTTTTCATTGTTGGAATTACTTCCATCAATTAAAGATGCTATAATGTTTTTTAAAAGTTTTTCAACTCAGACACTTTCTACTTCATCTTCTTCTTCAGCTATATCATTTTCGTCATCAGTTTATTCATTCTAATCTCCCATATGCTCATCTTTTTCTTCTTATTCTTCTTTTCCATCCTCATTTTCATCATTCTCCCCATCTTTATCTTGCTCTTTTGCTTCTTTGCCCTTATTCTCAGAATTTTATTATTATAAGTCTTTATCTAATTCGAACAACTCTAATCTCCTTTTAATCAACAACCTATGGAAAATTTTAATTTGCAGATCAATATATTCTACTTTGCTTTTTGGAAATTAATTGATATAATTTTGGTAATAGGTTATTAATTTTCTAATGTCGTATTTTCCAATTTTTGCTATTAACCATTCTCTCATATCTAAATAGCAATCACATTCCAGAATATGATCAAATTAATCAAATCTTCCACATATACAATGGAAATTCTCAACTAAATAATGGCTGTCTTAAAGATCCTTGCGAAAGTTGTAACTTTAGGTTCTGAGTTTGTATATACTAATTATTTCTTTTCGATACTATTTATTTAGTTTTGGATAGGTAATTTACGGGAATTATTATTGGTTTTCTAATTATTCTATAAATAACTTTGCAGTGGGCATCTTTTTTAGTCTTTAAATAGTTACTTCATAAAATTTATGTTGAATCTTACTTTTAACATATTTTGTAAAAGTATTAAAGCTACTATTATATTCCTAATTATTAATATCTATTTCGTAATATTCAGATAGTCTTGTTGCTTGATCTCTATATTAATATCCTTCTTACCAATTGTTCTTAAAAAGGGATCTTATTGTTGACTAGGAGATTAATACTTTGTTATCGTATTTTGTACAAAAATTTAAAAAACCTCAGAGCCATTATATGCTTAATTGACATTTAGTTAAGATCTATATAACAAGACTCATTAAAAGTATTTCCAGGGGCTTAAAAGGCTTTTTTGCTATCAATCTCATACTTTTATCAATTTTATTTAATATTGCCGTAATTCCATTTTAGATAGCCCAAGGTACTAGTTCACCACCATATTCTGCTTTAGGGAGTGTGAACATTCGGCACAAAGTCTTAAAATGTCAGGGTGTCATATTTTCATACCTAGATAATGCAAATACTGCCCTTTTCATAGCAGACAGATAATCAATTGATGCCTATTTGCAGTGAATAATTAAGTATATTTTTAATGAATAATTACTCCTAAATATACAATTTGCTATTTTTATGTAATATCATGATTTCCAATCTTCAAGTTTAGGTTTTCCTTTTTTTCTTTTATGCTTTTTTAGAAACTGAATTGCTTCACATTTGGAGGCATTTATTTTAAGTTAAGTTCAATTAAAAACTCTGCTTGTTTCATCTATTAATGATTATATGTTCTTTTTAGATTTTGAGAGGAGTATTAAATCATCTGCCCATCCTCTGCAAGTGCAAATGTTATTGAAGTTATTATATTTGAATCTAATACTATTTCCTTTACTTTCTATGTGTTTGATAACAATATCATAATATAGCAACGCTAATATTTGTTCATGTGAACTTCCTTACATTACTCCATTGTTGTATTTAAGCCTTTTATAATAGCTTCCATCTAAGAGGAATTAAGAACTTAGATTTTAATTGAAAGATTCGTATGCTAATATCAATCCTAAAGGTAATTTAACACTTCTCAGCTAATCAAAAAGCAATCTTCTTTTATAGAGTCAAGCATTTTCTCCACGTCGATCAAAGTAGCTATTAATTTAGTTTTAACTTTGGCTTACTTTCGAAATAGGTCTATAATTGATTGTATTACCCAGATCTACTAAGTTGTTTTTCTATTTTTCATAAATCCCATTTAGCTTAGGTGAATTAAGTTTCTCTAGTATATTATATTGTATAATCTTTTCGTTAGAGCTTTATCATACAATTTCAGTATAGAATTGATTAGTGAGATTGGTCGCCAATGTTTCCATTCATCTTTATTACCTTTTTTAAAAATTGGAATTATAACTAAAGTATTAAGTTCGTCAGATATTCTTCCAAGTCTAAGCATATTATTTAAAAAAGAATGAAGTATCATAGTAAGGTAATTTCCTGCATACTTCAACAATTTTCCCTTAATTCCATCTGGACCTGCCGCTTTACCATTTGGGATTTCTTTTAGAATTTCTTAAATTTCTTTCAAAGTGAAAAGTTTGAAACCTTATAAAATGATAATGGTTACCTAATAAATTCTTAATTATTTTAGTATATTTTATTTATTCTTTGGTTGCTAAAGTCAATCTATTGCTTTGTCAAGTTTAAATGCTTATTAACCACAAATTTTCTCACGAATCAACAAAATTTTCTTATTTCTCTTGATTAAAATTAATTTTATTTCTTTGTCTAGGATTAAGAATTTTTTAGCTTGTGAAAGTATATCTTTATTATTTTCATTGAGAAGGAGTAATTTTTTATTTGCTTT
The DNA here is from genome assembly GCA_946699065.1 of Loxodes magnus. Taxonomy (NCBI): domain Eukaryota; phylum Ciliophora; class Karyorelictea; order Loxodida; family Loxodidae; genus Loxodes; species Loxodes magnus. The sequence continues at coordinate 47,563 of CAMPDV010001261.1, forward strand.
ATTTTTCTTAAATTATAACAGGTGGTGTTTAAAATTTTTTTCATAATTTATTGGATTTGTTATGAAGGTTAATGACTTATTAATTAATTCTTCCAAACTAAGCGTGAGTTTCTTTATATACTTAATTAGCTCTTTTAGCTTCAATATACTTCTTTGTGAGGTCTTTTGTTAGTTTATTATATTTAGAGTCTGGAATAAATGAACCTAATATTTCATCTGCATTATCTTATATATTGTGTTTAATACATGAGTATTAATCCTCTAAATTATTCCGATCAATTTGAAAAATTTCATTATAAGTTTCAAAAATAGATTCTTAATATTTTTTTCTGTCAATAGGGTGTTAATTTTATATTTTATTTAGGTAATTATGTCCTAATAGATAATTGTGTTGAAGAGAAAGTTTACCGAAATTGGTATGTGATCAGTAAATTGTTAGTTATAATGAGCCTAGAAGTTTTCAAATTGATTAATATTCAGGTGATTGTTTATTACAATATAGTAATCTTATAGGAGAGCATTGAAATCTCCCATTAGAATATGAGGGTTATTTGGGAATTGATTAAGTAGCAAATTAATATAGTCATATGTTTGGTCTTTTATGTTCTTATTTTTGCTAATATCTGGCATGTAGCAGGACGTAATAAATATATTGTCCAGTTTAGCTGTGATAAATCGATTTTAGGATGCATCAATTATATTCATTTCTTCAGTACTATTGAGTTCTTCTTTAATAACTAGACATACACCTCCTCCTTTTCCTAAATTTTTGTAATAAGTCCTATAACCTTATACTAATATTGGAGGGAAATCTTGTTTTTACGAGTTTCATTAATTGAAAAAATGTTTATACTATTTTCTCTTATGAATTCTTCTACTGCGTATAGTTAACTTGCTATTCCATTTATGTTGACATGTCCAATCTTAATTTGATTGACGATACTTCTTTTTTAGTAGTTATCTTGATCTAAATTAATCTGTTTTCCTTGTCGATTTAGTTAAGATCCTCCTTTCAACCCAGGTTCATAAATTAAAATTTCTTTTTTTATCCATTGATTTCAAGATGAATCTATTTTTTTTATTCTATTTATTTTAGTCATAAAATTAAATTATAATATAGAGATATTTTTGCTATATATCTTTAATAATCTCTTATCAATATTAATTTTAACTACTTGACTGTCAATCTATCCTTTATCAAGTTCTTAGTCAAGTACAACGTATCTGTTTTAAATTATAGTTTAGAAATTAGTTATTCTTCAAAAGTTAGATAATATAAAGTCTCTTAGCTATTTTGAATTTACATTATAATGTTTTATGAAAGCCTAATTTTCCTCCATTTTATTGATATGTTATTTAGTAGATGGAAAATATGGATCTGGACATTTTCTCTTTAATTAATTTATAGAATCTTATTCCAAAGAATTTGCTTGAGTGTCCTGTTTTAGATTTTATGAATGAGAGTTGTTGAAAATCTAAAAAGATTATTCACAGAATTTTATGGATAGAAATGTTAAATTGGAATAAATTGACTACTTTAACATTTGGCTGATAGAAATATTATTATTAATTAATTATGCTTAAATAACAAACATAATTTAATAACTATTTTAGAATTATAAGTAGTTAAATAATAGGCAGGATTAATTTAAGTAACTATTTCTAAGAGATTATGGTAAATTAATAGATTAAGTATTAAATATAAAATTCAACTAAAAAGTAAAACTTAGTTGTTATTTGCAATAGTTAAACATTTTAAGTAATAGAAAATACTTAAATCTTAACTAATATTTATGCTTTGAATATATAAATCGTTTTATAATCAATCAATTCGATTATTGAGCGCGTAGCACTCTCGTTGGTGCGCAGCTCTTTAAATTAATTTAATTTAATTTAATTTAATTTCGAAAAATAATATTTTATGGGTCTCTCTATCTTTGTTTTCTCTTCCTACAGCACTTCCCTGTAATTTTTCATTCCAAAGCATAGGATGCAATATGCGATTACGGGTACATCTTTCCCCGACCTATGATGAAAAAAATTTTCTCCTGGCATTCAGATTTCTCCAGTTTTTCGAATCTTCCTTCTCTTGTTATTGGTTTCTCTTTCTCCGATTTATCCTCCGTCCGCGTTCATTTTTTAGTTTCCTTTTTGGTCTCTAAGCAGCATCCGAAGGAAAAGGTTTTCCACTCTATTTAAAATATATAAATAGTTTTATAATAAAAAATAATATTTATAATAAATTATAGCAACTTTTATACATTTATCACTTTATTGTAGCAATAAACTACTTTATAGAGTTTATTTTTTAATTTTGCTAGTAATTCACTCAAATTAAAAAAGTTTAGTTTAAAATAGAATAGTTTTTTGAGATAAAAACTCTAATTTAATTTCGTCTGTTATAACAATAAAAAATAACGAGATTTTAATTAAAAAGCTTTAAGAAAAAATTAAAAAAAGTTTATTATAATTGTCCCTTAAACTCCACTCGAATTGAGATCAACAAAAGATAAAGTTTTAAAAGAAAATTCTAAAGAGTAAATAATATGAAAAATTAAGCAAATTATTTTAATTACATAAGATTATATTTTTCTCAGCAAATCTTTTGCTTTTTAAAAAGTATACTTAATTATATCAACCTTTTAATTATACTAATTCTAATTTTTTTGAATTTCTTCTTTTTCTTTTTCAAGAAAATTAGCAAATTAAATCTTAAAAATTAGGTTTATCAAAAAAAATTAATGTGTAAATATTATTATTTTATTTATACTTTTTTATAAATAATTACATATCTAATTTTTAAACTTAAAATTAATAAAATATCTCATATTTCATCATTTTCTAAATCCAAATGTCTTAAATTCTAAATAGAATATAATCATTTTATTTTGATATATAAAATATATCTGGATAAGCTGGATTTATGCCTTTTTTTTTATTTATTTTAGAAAAATAAAAAATAATATAAAAATGTTTTATTTAATTTTAACTAGGTTCAACAATAAAGTTATATTTTTTAATTATTTACATAAACTTTTTTTTGTTCAAGCTAGATAAATTAAAAAGCATCTAAAATTTAATTAAAACATAATTATTCTTTTGTTCATTTAGGAAAAATATTTATTTTTCATTCTTTAAAAAACTTACATAAGCTTAAAGTAAATTCCAAGTAGTTAGCTTCTATAAATTTGGGAAATTTAACTCTTGTAAAAGGAAAAAAGATAATTAGTTCTCAAACTTAAATAAAGATTTAAGTTTATATAAATATAAATGATATTGACTTAAACTAAAAACATATTTTTTTAATTATTTTATCTTTTGAATAAATAGCATTTGAAAATATTTTTATTTATTACTTGCTTTTTAAAATTGAAATGATAAATTAACCAATACTTATCAACTTAAATTCTTATAATTTGCTATTTTGAATTTATAAAGTTATTTATTTTGAAATTATATAAGAATAAATTAATTTCTTATATTAAGTTAATATAGAAAGAAAGTAAAAAAATTAAATATTTTAATTTTTTTATTGTTTAAGATGCTTAAAATTTTTTAAATGCTTAGAATTTAATTTTCTACAACTTATGCTAATTTTGATTGATATGGAAAACTAATTAAATTAAATTAAATTAAAACAGTTTCGCTTTTTGGCTTTATTGAACTCACATAAGGGTTCAAGTTCTTGCTTCTTTCTACGATACCACCTAAATAATACTTGCCTTTCTTCATGAAAGGCTAGAAAGGGTGAGATCAGATTGGAATTATTTTGCACGCAAGGCTAAAAACTTCCAAAAAGTGTTAGTGTTCAGTAATAACTGCGCACCTCTGATTATCATATTACGAATTCGAGTAATCCGCAGTCAATTTCCATCATCTTCATTTTTTATATGGAAAACTAATAAAAATTATTAAATAAAAGCATATTATAAAATTCACTCAAAGAAAGAAAATTATTTAAATTTCTTTGGGAAGCATTTTTCTAAAACTCAAGGTAATTAAAAATAGTTTACTTATTAAAAAGATTTATTACGTTTATTTATTTTATTAATAATTAACAAATTTTATGTTTTATATGATCGAAAACGATTTAGCAAAAAATTTGAATAAATTATTAAATTAATATTCTTCATGATAGTTTAATTATCCTCGTTTATTAAATATACTTGATAATAAAAAATGCATACAAAAATAAAAATTCTATTAGTTAATATGATCATAATATTTTAAATAAGATAGAATATCAGCAAATATTTTCTAATAATCATATAATAATATTTAATTAATGTGGCACCATATCTAACAGGGTCACTACATTAAAAAGTTCGGTGTTTAAAAATAATAATTAACTTGAATTCGCTTTGATTTTCGCTGTTATGAATTTTGATGAGCTTTAAATTATTTTTAATTTATTGCCATAAATCAAATCCCAATCCTTTTTTATTGAATTAGCTGATTGATATTTAAATATAGGAGTTTCTTTATTAGCTTTAAATATTTTTCTGTAGAGCTACAGAACCTCTTGATTGTAATAAATTCAAAATAAAAATTTTCATTAATTTTCTATTTATCTTTTTTATTTTATTTAAATTAATAGTAACTTCTTACTTTATGTCTCGTCACTTGCAATAACAATATATCATTATTCTCCAATAGGCAATCTCTTAAGTTGGTAATTATAATTCTATAATAATTGGGTCGTTGGGTATTAAGGTTGCTCTGTCTTAGAGTTTCTTGTATTTTAAATTTCCTTTAAAATCTATTCTGTTATGAGATTCTTCCTTAAATTTGCTACAAGTACGGATTTAGAGTTAATTCCTACCTTAAAATTGAGTTTTTAAATTTTAAAATTTACATAAAGTTTATTAAATCTCAAGTTCGTTACCAAAGATCACTAATAGCCTTTATTAGTTTTTAATTTTCCATCTAAAAAAGGAAAAAATAATTGATCATATCCTGCTAAGAGTTATCAGGCTTTGCTGAAAATGTTTGGTATTTCTTAGGTGCAATAATATAATATTATGAACTATTAGCAAATTAAATATAGTTTATTTTTATTTATATTTCAAATATATTTTTACTGTTTAAAGGAGATAAAATAAAAAAATTTAGTTCTTATAATTTTCAATAAGAACTTAGTAATCGCCACATTAACGTTAGATATAGCATTATTTGCTTATGTGGCTAAGACTTTGATGAAACTGATCATATTTTTTATTGCTATAATGCAGACATTATTGAGGAACTTGAAAGTCATAAAGCTTTTAAAGAAAAAGACAAGAAGAAGCTAATTCTTTATGACTAAAACTATATAAACAAACATTTTTCAAAAAATCAAATTCCTAAAATAGACAAATTAATCAAAAATTTTCATTCTAAATTACTAAAAAAGCGTATTGAAATGTTTGAACTACAAGATGAGCTTTTAGAAGAGTTTCAAGAAGGAAAAAAGACAAATTTCATCAAGACAATAGATAAAAATATATGATAGAGAAAGAACAAGAAGAAGCTTGATTAACATTTACAAACTTTTATCTTTCAACATATTTGTAATATTTATAGTCTAAGCTATATTTATTGGAACTATGTCTCAATATTCTTAAATATTGAAACTATTATATTTTAATTAATATTAATAAAAAAATTTAGAGTAGATAAAAAAGGAAATATTGCTATAATATACTTAAATAAAATTATAATTAATGGAGTATTATTTATGTATCAACTCCTTTCTTTACAACTTTTACTCTTCTCATTAATAAATTAGTATTGAAATAAAATACTTAAGGCTTATAATTTTCTTTAAGTTTAATAAATAAACTGTTTAAATTTTATTTTTTTACCCCGTTACTATTATTAATTTTAAACTCCGAAAAAAGGAAAAATTAAATTATTTTTATATTTAGATTAGTTTTAAATTCGATTTGCTAGTATTAATTTATTTTTAAAGCTGTATTAGAGGAAAATATTCTTTTTTTAAGAAGTTATTCTTATTACTTAGTTTTTATATTTTTGTTTCGTCCCTTCTAATTTTTTTAAGTAATTTTGTTTATTGCTGTTTTAAAAAAGATTTGCATCAAATTTACTTTTTTCAGTTAAGACTCATTAAAAAAAGTTTAGTCGATTCCTAAAATCGCTTTTCTTTAAAATCTCTTCGCAAAAGAAGGTATTACAATTTTGTCAAATTTAAAGTCACCTTTTACAATCTCCGATATCCAAACTCTATTTCTTTTTTTTTAAATTTAATCCGCCCCAAAAATTTCCTGTAGTGTAAAACTCTGAGCGAAAAACAAAAATACATTTTTCACAATTTAATTATATATATACTCTTATTTCTTGTTTTCCTTTAATTCAAAACCAAAATCAAAAAAATTTTATCAAGATCAAAATCAAAAATTTTTTAAAGTTTGCCTTTCTTTTAATTTTTATTTAATTTTAAATTTTTTCATCCCGATTTCCCTAATTTTATTCTTTCCGAAAAATGTTCTCTAGAGTAAAACGCTGAGCAAGAATAATTTTTTATTTTTACAATTTCAAACTTGAACTACCATTTAAATTTCAGAAGAAATTAATATAATAATTTTTACTATCCTAAAACATTTTATATACATAGAAATAAGATTAATTATCAAACTTGCTTTGAAAAAATTCTCTTTGAAACAAAAAAAAATTCTTAAAATAATAAATTTATAACTAAACTTTGCTTAAAATGTAAACATTAAAAAAATGAAAGAATAGAATAAACGCAAAAAAAATTAAATATTGCTAAAAGGATAGCTTTATCAGTCCACCTCAAAAATGTTTTTTTATTTTATAAATTAGTTAAAAAAATAAAAACTAACTAGTAAATTCTGCTTGAAATACATTTTTTTTATAAATCTTTAATTAAAAAATAAAACATTCTAAAAATTTTTCAAAACTAATAGAAAACTTACTTAAAAAACTTTAAACTACTTTTATAATTAACTTTAATCGTAAAAATTAAAATTTTAAATGTACATACCCACTCTTTTGCAACTTTCCACTTTCTCACAATTCCATCCTTGGCTCCAGATACTAACCATCTGTTGTCACCACTCAATGCTATAGAATATATTGCTCCTGTATGTTCTTAAAGCGTCTATATACACTCACCCATATTAAAATTCCAAATTTTTATTGTTTGATCCCAGGAACTAGAAAATATAACGCTCGAATCAGTACTAATTTAAATTCTATATGCAGTACCTGTATACCCTTCCAGAGTTCGAATAAGCTGACCAGTTGAGAAATACCAGCTCTTTATCTTCTTATCGTAATTTCCGGAGACAATTTATTTCATGTCACTTGTTAAAGCTACAGAGACAACGTAACTCGAATGACCCTTCAAAGTTCTCGTACATTTTCCAGTCTTGAAATCCCAATTATTTATCGTCTTATCTGGCTTTCCTGAACCAGATACAATTCATTTTATGTTACTTGTTAAAGCTACAGATTAAACTGAATACTAATGATCATTCAATACTTAGTCTAAAATATTAAAGAATTACCTTGAGATTAGTCGTAGGAAATTTTTTAAATCAATTTTTAAAAGAATAGGCTCGGCAGAATTTCAAATTTAAATAGAAGAAAGGGTATTCTTCCAAAAGATTGGTTTCTTGTTCTTAAAATTTTTCGTAAAAAAATAATTTTAGTAAATTGTGCTTCTTTCTTCTCCATTTTTAACTTTTATAACTGACTTTTAAAATTTCTAAATTAAAGTACTCATCTTAATAATTTTCCTTATATAATTTCAATTCAATTAAATAATCAATTTATTTATTTATTAAGATACTTATAAGTACAAAAATTAAAATTCTACTTTTTGCCTTAAATCCAAACAATTATAAAATTGTTTTTATACAGTTGATTAAACATAGCTTTTACGATTTTAATTATTTATATATTTTTACTTAAAAAAAGTATAAATTATTATATCAAAAGCCTTTTTTAATTTAATTAATTATAAACTAAATGTAAAAAAGAGTTTACCATTCTCTGGGATTTCAACCAGGTACTTGCTGCCATTTTCTTAACGAGGATGGATACCACGACCTTCTTGATTAAGTGGTAGGTAACCACTGTTGATCTCAGTCTATCCAGCAAATATTTTTCTCTTATAAATTCCATTTGATGTAATTCAAAGTTTGTTAATTTAAGTTCATGTTCTGTTTTGTTCTTTTTCGTTCAGTTTTTTTCAGGTTATGCATTTCTTTATTAAATGAAATCTTGATTTGCAGTATCAAAATTGTTTAAGTTTTTATCTTGATTATTTTTTATAAATATCTTGCTTTCTATCTTTTCTAATCTTTTTATTATATTCTGATCTTAAATTTTGATTTATGAGATTTTTTCTTTTTTTATTTAAGTTGGAGTTTTTTCTAATTCCATTATTTGATTATTGGGTAAGTTTGATTAAGATTATCTTCATAATTATTCTTCTGTTATTAATTGATTTTATATTAGTTATTTTCTTAAGATTGTTAATTCATTATCCTGAAAATCAATATTACTCATAAGTTCTCTTATTTATATGCTTTGGTTATATATGGTTTCTTTGTATCCGGAAATTTATTTTTTCATTTGTTCGACTTAATTTTAGAGTTTTTAATATGGGTCATTTTTTTATTCTTCTACTTATTACATTCCAACCATCACTTTACCTTTGGAAGAAGAACTAGATTCTGATGTATTCATCTACTTTTATTTTTCTTTGCTCGCCTTTCTTTTGGCTTTTCTATTTTAGTTTCTAGAAAGGCGAATCGACTATTCCGTTTTTATTGTGCAATTTTCCATTTTTTATATATCAAAAGACTTATAACTAAAAATTTATATCCTTATTATAATAACTTTACTATGCATTTATTAATCACAACTTATTTGATTTTTATATCAAAAGACTCTTAATTAAATAACCTTTTTTTATAAATCCTAATAATGATAAACAAAATAATACCATTGCTTTAAAATCTACTGCTATTAATTATTCCTTTACACTTATATTTAATCAAACAAATGAGTTCTTTAAAGTTTTCATTATTTAAAAAATAATAAAATTAAAATATAAAAAGCATCGAATTATTTAAATTAAAGTATTTATCTTTCTAATTTATGAGATATAATAATTAAATTGTTCACTTTCTTACTACTATTTCAATTACATTTTTTATTTGTAAAGATCCACTAAATGGAAGAAAATACATACATTTTTTTTGAAGAATAAAGGAATCAAAGAAATAATTGTAAAAATTAAAATAAAAACAAATAAAAAAATCTTAAACGAAATTTGACTGAAGGAATCAAATGAATAAATAAAAAAAATTAAGAAAAAAAAACTTTAAAATTCTTAAATAAAAGGAAAAATTAATTAAATGCAAAACACATCTAAAGGTTAAAAAGGAAAAGCCGGAAAAAAAAACTTTTCTAAACTTACTTAAATCAGTAACTCAAAAAAAATCGACACATTTACATTCTTCACTTACTTTTCCTGGTAATCTTATCTCTCTTATATTTTTACTTGGCTTCTATACTTTTTTCATACTCCTCTTATTTTTTTGCTCTACTTTTCTTAGGAATCTATTCAATCTTAATTTTTTAATTTTTTAAACTTGTCTACTCATAGCTTTTCCAATAATATGTCATTACTCTTTTTATTACTTTTCTTACTCGATTTTTCACTTTACTTATAAATTTCATCGATCTAATTTTTTTAAGATAAAGTCTTTTAAACTACATTTCAGACATTTTTTCATTTTCACTTCTTTATCTGACTATATTTATAAATCTTAGCCTTCTTTCATTTTTTTAACACTTATTCTTTCTAAATTTTCTGTTCAAAATTTTTTATTTTTTCGTTTCTGTACCTTTCTAGGCTTTTATATGATTTCATAATTACTTTCTTCTAATCTCTTTTCTTTTTTAGCCAAAATTCATAATTTTTCTACTGCTACACTTCTTTACTTTTTTATCTTCGAATTCTTATCTTTTTATATTTGGTTACCCTGATAACTCATAGAGTTTTATTTTCTTATGACAGATACTCAAACTTATTTAGTTGATTTCTCTCTTTACATTTACTTATCTTAGAATAATTATATCATTTATTTTTTTATTTTTCATAATTGACGACTCTAAGCTTTGCCTTCTTTTACAGAATTCAGACTCTTTTCGATGTATTTTTATTATATTTTTGGGTTATGTCGATATTTATTTTAAAAGTGGCTCGATCTGTTTTTTGAAAAACTTTTCAAAGAAATTTCTGTTTGATTTTATATGATTGCGTTTATTAAGCTTTTTATTTTACTTTTTTAATTTAACTTGTCAAAATTAAGATTTTTTCTGTAAAACTTTTGTTAGTTTAAAATATTTTATGAATCTTAATTAAAAAGCGAATAAGAGATCGAAAAACTTATGTTTAAGATAACATATAAGCACTCAATTGTTCTTTCCTTTTGTTTGTAAACATCTTTAAAATAGAAGAATACTATAAGCAGCAAGTTTTTCTACTATTTCTTCTTTTTATCTAAATCAATTTTGAGTATATTTTAAGTAATTGACAATATATCAAAGATTTATTTAAATTGAGATCAAATCATTTAATTCTTAAAATTTATTCTGTGGGATCATTTATAAATACTTATGTTGTCATATTTAAGACCCATTGCTATCCTATTTTCTTTCTAGTTGGTATTTTATGTTTCTTTTTTGAAATGAGATCCCTATTTAGATTTATTTTTTATAGTTTAATTTAATTTAAAGCTCAGTTCAATTTTTATAATTATAAAGATGTCACAATCTTTTAGGTGCCCCAAATGCTCGTATTATTTCGATTCTAAACTACGAATTCCTAAAGCTCTTCCTTGTGGACATCAAGCTTGCAAAAAATGCATTCTAGAAGAATACTTGAAAAATAGCTTTAACAAGTGTCCAAAATAATAGTGCTAATAAATTTCGATAGTTGATCCTAAAAGATCGATAGGTCATAAAGGAATTAAAAGCAAAAACTAGAAACCAAAACTAAATATCGAGTAAAGTTAAAATTAGATAGTTTATTAGCAAAAAATATTAAAAAAGCCAAAAGAAATAAAAGTTTAGATTGTAACAGAGAATAAGGAAAAAATAGATGTAATCATAGGGAAGAAAGATACAATTTAGGAACTAAAACTTAAAATATAAAAATAAGAAGGAATTGATCCTGACTTTTATGAACTTTACAGTGGAGAAAAAAAAATAGATAAATGGTGGAATAATCTAGCATACGTTAAAGGAGATGTTTAGTTACTACTTATATTGAAGAACTGTAAGTAAATAAGACTTAAAGGATGTGAGAAACTAGATTCCTTTAGAAAGTAAAAAACTAATTAAGAAAGTACTATTTAAATGAGTAGTATTTGAATAAATGATTTTTTGACATGGTATATAAAGTAACAATAGAACGAAAACTTGAAAACCAATAGGGAGGTGAAAATAGATAAATATAGAAGAAAGTACAAAATTATAAAGAAGATAAAAAAAAATTCTTTAAAAGTAAAGAATAAATATGAAGGAAGTAATTATTAAAAAAGCATGTAATAAATTAATTATAAGTGAGTAAAAACTAAAAGATTAGAAAGTAATAGTTTAAGAATGAGAATGTAAGTATCTAATATAAAGTTTGTAAGAAAATGAATTATAAAGGAAGTAAGAATTTAAAAGAGAATGTAAGAAATAATGTAGATTGTAAATAATAAAATAAAGGTGGTAAAATAATAAATTAAGAAAGTAATTTTTGATGTACAGCTAGTATCTCTTTAAAGAAAGGAGGTAAAAAATAAGAAAAGATGGTTTTAGTTTTGATATAGAATGTAAAAATCGATTAACTATAGATGGTAAAGTGTAGCAAGAATTTATAGAATGTGAGATATTCTAAAGATCCTAATAGTGAGTAAGTTAATTCAATTTCTATAGATGGAAAGAAATTTTAATCCTTAAAGATGGTTTGAATTTTTTAGAACTTATAGATTGTAAGTTATGTGAATAATTATAGTTGGTAGCTAATTAAAATATTAATAGAGAGTAAGATGCAAATAATTATAGGAAGTAAAATATAGTAATGTCTATAGTTAGTAAGTTACCAAAACCTACACAGAAAGTAAGAATTTAAATTTTTTAGGGGGCAAATAATTTAAACGTTATTTAGATTGTAAAGGTTATAAATGATAGTTGGATAACTTATTTAAGAATTTGTTGAGAGTAATTTTTTTATATAAATAGATAGTAAATCTTCTTAAAGGTTAATTAGTAAGTAAGATTTTCAAAGCATTTACTGCATGTAATTTATTTTAATCTTTATATTTACAGTGGGTAAGAAAGGCTTAATATTTAAGGTTAAAGATATTTTAAATATTTATAGGAGGTAAAATTCGCATATAATTATAGGAATTGGTATATTTTAAGTAAATCATGATGGTTGACAATTTAATTATACATAGGGAGTAAGTTATTTGAATCCGCTTTAATAGGCAAGATACTTAAAATATTTAAAGACTGTAAACATTTTATTTTATTTGAAGTTAGTAAGATATTTTAAATTCTTTATTCGGTAAGTTATTTGACCAGCTTTAGATCGTAACGAGATATAAATTTTAATAGAAAGTAAGATATATAAATATCTTAAGTGAGTAAATTATTTTAATAACTATAGCATGTAAGAAATTTAAATATTATAGCAAGTAAGTTGGCTTAATCATCTAATGCAGGTAAGAACTTTTGAATATTTATAGGAGGTAAGTTGTTTAAATGTTAAAAGACAGTTGATAATTAAATATTCTAGGGAGTAAGATATAAAAATTGTAAAGGAAGTGAGTTATTTTAATTTTATAGTTTGTTAGAATTATTAAATTAAATAGATTGTAAGTAGCTTTAAGAGTTTATAGTGGGTATTGTATTTAAATGCTTTAAGAATGTTTGAAATTAAATTTATTATAGTGAGTAAATGGCTTAAAATGACTTTAGATGATAAGATACTTTAAATATTATAGATAGTAAAATCTTAATAATTTATAGTTAATAAGAGAATTTCATTATTTTAGACCGTAAAAAGCTTAAAATATATAAGGCAGTAAGTAATTTTAAACATTTTAGAAAGTAATATATTTGAATGACTATAGTCAGCAAGATGCCTTTAATATTTTAGATGGTAATTTAACTTTAAACTCTAAAGGCTGTTATATGTTGAAAATATTTATAGAGGGTTAATTATAAATATTTAAAGAAAGTAAGATACTATAAATATTTAATGATTGTTCATAATTTTAGAATTATAGGGGGTTAGACTATTTAATTATTAATAGATAGCAAGATTTTTTAAATACTTATAGTTGGTAAGACACTTTAAATTTATAGAGAGTAAGAAGATTTTAGTTCTTTATAGAATGTATTATTACTATCTTACTCACAGTTTGTAAATATTAAAACTGTTAAAGACGGTATTTTTAACTTATTTTTAGAAGGTATATTTTTGACTTTAGGTTTCTTTTTTATTTTCAGATTGTTAGAGTTAATTATTAGATCGTTATTCATTATTTAAGCTTGTATTTATTTATATAAGCTTGTACTATTTAATTTAGTCAGTAATGTAATAAAGTAGAATGTATTTAATAATTATAGGGGGTAATAACTTATTTTAAAGAAAGTAAACTCCTAAAATAAGGTAAATTTTTATTTTCAGAATGTTGCTGTGATTTTCTATTTCATTCAGATTTTTTATTATAGGATGTTATTTACCAATTATAGGATGTAATTTAGTTTAGAAGTGAGATTTTATTATTATAGAGTGTAAATTTTGAAAGCAGTCGAAACATTTAACGTTTAACTCTTATTTAATTTTATCTATTAAATTACCTTATTGTGTAGTTTATTAATGTAACTATTAAATGCTTGTGCGTTATCTAAAAGTAAGGTAATACTCTATATTTAATTTTAATTTCCAGTTATTGCATTTTTATTACTCTGTTCTTTTTAGTATAAGTATATATTATTTTATTTAATAATTTATAGGGACCAATCCTTACAATGTGATCAATGGAACCTCTGGTATCAACCCGTGTGAAGACCGGAACAAGAATCTTGACAGGAGTCGAATGAGACAAGACTGAATCATCAAGTAACGATATGTTAAACGATGTTAGATACTAAGTTCTCTTAAAGAAGCATTTCTACACAGGTTCTATAGAAGACAATCATTTTCAAAGGATGCTAGCACAGGGAAGAATGCAATGTAGTATTTTTTTAAACTTTAAAAAATTTTAGATAAAGAGATGAGTATCCACATGGTGCTACACGCTATATAATTTCATGTTTTTAATAAGAAATTTTTAAAAAGATAAGATAAAACAATATTTGGAGCAATCGAAAGCATTTCAATTACTTTCTTGCTGATTTTACTATTTTACTGAAGACTTAATATAAAATAAGCATTTTTTTGATTTGAGTAATAATTTTTGCTAAATCCTCTTGATAATTATTTGTTCCTTGTCAGTATTGATATATTTCTATCCAGTGGACTTATTTGAAATCAAAACGGTAAAATATTATTGTTCTTTCTTTACATAAAACTGTCTTTTTTTAGTGGATATTTTAATTTAAATTCGTGGCATTTTTTGTATAAATTCTTTAATTGTATAGCAGCAACTTTCTCTCGATTTTATCTTTACAATCTCTATTTTATCTATTTTATTCTTATATTCCTTAAGCATAAATTCCAATTTAATTTTACATTTCTTGGTAGATCTTTACTGCCAATTTTATTTTTCATTATGTTCTTTTTTAGTAGTATAGTGAATAAATAAATTAATTTGAATTATAAGGGTTAGAGTCATCTTTAATTAGAGGAAATTTTTCCTCAAATTAAAGACAAAAAGTTTCGATATTCAATACTCAACTGTACATGTCTTCATCTGAATCAATTTCAAACTGAGATAATTCTTCTTTTTCTTCAATAAGCTCATAGAATTGTTCTTCCATCTTCTTGTAATTTTTCTCCAGCTTCTCTAAACAAATTCTAAGGTCATTGTTGTCCTTTTAAAGCTATTTATTCTGTTACTATTAATTACTAAGATCTTGTTTGATTAGTGTCACACTTGAATCATCTAATATCAACTTCTTTCTGTAAATATCTCCAAAGTAGTTACAATAAAGCCTCCTCGATGTTCCAAATTCTTTACGGTGCTGCTCAAGCACTCTTCTTCACTTCGGACATTACCTCCAAAAATGTCCAACCTTTTAACAATAATAGCAACGTTTTATTAAGGGCTTGAATTAAAATTTTTATTCTGTTTACATTTTTTCAATTTCCATTTTGTCTGTTTGAGGCTAGTTTTTTTTGATTGGTAATCGAATTTCTTCTTTAATTATCTATTGATTTGCTTCTAGGTTTTTTTCTAATAGTTCAAATTAGGAAGTTAAGGCTTCAATTTAAAGCTAACTTTACTTTCCGAGTCTTGATCTTCCTTTATTCTATCTTACAAAAGAAGCCGAAGATTCAAATTTTCCGCCTTCAGGATCTATATTTCGGTATTCATTTTCTCAATTAATGATAAAAGCTAAATAATATCTTTCTCATGGGGTCTCAAGCTTTTTCAGTTTGCTAGGAAATTCAGTATTTCCCAATCCTTAACAGGAGTAGATTTATCTTTTTTGAATTATTGGTTCTTTTTTAGTTAACTGAGACTTAAATTAATCTTTAATGCTAGAATTTAAGGTTTAGATTCTCGGGTTTTTTCTCATTTTTTTTATTGCTCGAGTATAGCGAATAAATTAATTATTTTAACTTTATTTTATATTAAAAAAGAAAATTATAGATCACTCTTTTGTCATTATTAATGAATCTATTTATTCCTTTTTTTTTATTTTAATTTGTTTTTTCATTATCCTTTTTTAATCTCACGGCTTCTCTTGTTAATTCTATCGTATTTAAATTAGTTATATAAATCTTATTTATTCATTTCTGAAAAATCCAGGCTCTTTTTAATGTAATACTTGTTCTATTTACTTATTTTCCATCAGAAATTGATAAATGGCTAGAGGTTGTTTTTCTTACTGCTTTATTTTTATAATTAATTGATATATCATGTGTTTTTGTTTTTTTAACCAAAAATCCTTTTTATTTTTCTTTTGACATAATTTTCTGTTAAAGGAAAGAAAATTTTATAATCTTTCCTCTTCTTTAACTTCCTCTTTCATGCCTATTAAATTATATCTAATTAATGCATTTTCCTTTTATTAAATTTATCAAAATAATTTAAATTAAAAACGTTAATTTCTATCAATTTAAGTATTATTCGTTAATAAATATTTTAATATTTAATTTATAATTGAAAAAGTAATAGAATTAATAGCAAATATCTATATTATGATATTCTTTTTTAAAGATCTATTTTATATTAAGATATTTTATATTGGAAATATTAATAGCCTTATTTAAACTATCTTACTTGCTTATTCATTTTACTTTCCTCTTTTTATTTTATTGCTTCATGTTAGTCTTAAGCTACTATATTCTAACATCTTAGACAATATTTATTTTAAACAGGAATCTATAATTAATAGCTTATAAAAGATTAAAATATAACTAATTTAAAATTTTTTATTATTTTTAAGATATTATTATAATTAAAAATATGGATGTAGGTCGCGGTCAAGAGAACTATTAGGAAATATAGTGCTGTGTATACTGCATTGCCGGTAATCTCGCACATGATGCAACAACGGAGAAGAGTTAACAAGCTCGGAAGATACAATTCTAAATTACCCGAGGGGTCTTGCTAGTAGTGTGAAATGTTGACTTACGGGCCTTCTGATGACTTAGCAACTAATTCTTGTTTGGATTCTATTCAAGAAGACTGGGGTAATTGATTCAAAATTCAATAAAAATCTTTAATAAGTAGATTTCCCATGTGGAGAAGCTGACGTCACTCATTGGACTACTAGAATTTTAATAAGAAGAATGAGAAAATTTTTTCTTAATCTTAAAGAGTTGTGCATCAACTAGGTGCTACATGCTCTATAATCATTTTTATTTTATTTAAGTTAAGTTGAATTTTTATTTTGCATATTCTAATTTTTTTAACTATAAATTTGTGTTTAGGATTTGCGATAAAAATAAGCGATTTAATTTTAGTTAAAATAAATTTTAGAGTTTTCTTTTAATTTAATTTTAATTTACATTTATTTTATTAAAGTGTGTTCAATTTATTTTATTTATATTTATAATTAAAGTTTAATATATTTTATTTTATTTATTCTAATTTTTTTGCAATTTTTTATTATTTAAAAAATTAAAATTTTTAAGTTTTTTAATTCAAAAACAAAATCTTTTCAGTTTTGATTTTTTTAATGATTTTGATTAGTTCTAAATTACAGTTAAATGTTTTTCTACTTATATGTTTATCTTTTATAAATCTCATAGACTTTAAGGAAATGTTGCTTAGTTAGTAAATTTTTATTTTTCTTAGATCTTGAAAATGTTTTTATGCTTTTTATTCCTAAATAAGCAATATTTTTATGTACTTTTGCGTTTTATAAACATTTTCTAATTCTCGTTGTTTTCATAACTCAAAAGAAAAAAGATTCTCTCATATTAATACAAGTTCAAGCTAAATTTTTATTGAATTAGTTTCAAACTTTTTAAGAGTCTAAGTTACTTTATCTTTGTATGAATGATGCAATGAGGTTTTCAATTATTTTATTAGATATTATAAAAATGGATGTCGGCTGCGGTCAGAGAACTCGTAGGTAATCTGATGCAGTGTATACTGTATTGCGAGTAATCTCGCACTAGATGTCACCACGGGGAAGGGCGGATAAGCTCAGTTGAGACAAGCCTAATTTATCCCGAGGGTTCTCTCTAGCAGTATGAAAGTTTGACTAACGGGCCTTCTAATTACCGTCTTAATAACTAACTCTTATTTAGACCTTATTCAAGAAAACTGAAGCCTTTTCTCAAAATTTTAGAATAATCTTTAATAAGTAGATTCCCCATTTGGAGAAGCTGACATAACTCATTAAACCTCTAGAATTTTAACAAGAAACATGAGAAAATTTTTTTTAATATTAAATATTAATATTGAAAGAGCTGCTCGCCAATGAGATGCTACGAGCTCTATAATAATTTTAATTTATTTATTATCTAAATATCTCTTTTAACATTATTAATTTTTATAGATACTACATTAAAAAAGATTTATTGCTGGCTTTAGTAATTTATAAATTTAGATATGCATAATACTTTAAAACTTTATAATTTTATAAATTTATAATTTAATTTTTAAATTAATTAAAATGCTTATATTGACTTTTAAAGCAATTAAATGCTTTTTTAATTTTTATATTTACTTTATAGAAATAAAATAGTTTATAATCCAATACAAAAATATAAAGATTATTTTTTGGTGTTTTATGAATAAGAACTTAATAGCTAAAGCTTAGAATATTTCAAAATAATTTCCTATTTAATACAGCAATATTTCTACAAAGTAGCTACTAAAATATTTATGAGAATGAAAACAGCTAAAGTATATACTGAATAATTTGGTAATCTTTAACAATTTCCACAAATTACTTATACTAAATTAAACAAATAGTATAGACGAGAAATTATCAGTATATATAGACTTAGAACCTAAACTTATAATTTTCGTAAGGATCTTTAAGATCGTCATTACCCCATTGATAATCCCTATTGTATGTGTGGAGAGTATGAAACTTTCGAGCATATCTTTAAATGTGTGTACTATTCTAATATAATAAATTGATTATCGGAAAAGATCGGAAATTATGACTTAAGGCGCCTTATACTTTACGATCAAGAATATCTAAACTCATTTTCAAGGTATAAATTGGAGTATTTAGACTTATAGATCAAAATATTTCATAAGAAGCTAATGACAAGGAGACTTGAGATTCTAGAAATGGAGAAAGCAAAAAAGGAAGAAGCTAAAGATGAATAGAAAGAAGAACTAATTAAAGAAAAATGATGAAATGTAAACAAGATTAAAAAACAATTTAAAAACATTTACTAACGTCTATAATTGAAAGAAGCAATTCTTGGAACTAAAGACGTCAAAAAACTCTTTTAGTTTAAATTTATTTATTTAAAAAGATGTTCAAGAAAAACAGAAAGATGAAAATATTGAATAAGATTTAATAAAACGAATAAATCAGCTTGAAAAAAAGTATTTTAGAAAAAACCTTTGAAAAGATAAACCAAACAATGTTTGTATTGCAAGTCAAGATGACATTTATTGAAAAATTGTGGTGGCTGAAAATAAATATAAATAAAAGAACAAATAAGAACAAATAAGAACGTGAAAGACTCTTAATAGGCTATGAATTACTGAAACCGGAGTCTATAAAAGAAAAATATTTGCTGGAGACTCGGAAGATTTTTAGTGGTTACCTCCCACGTAAAAAACTCGGTCGTGGTATCCATTCACATTAAAAAAATGGCAGCAAGAAACTGATTGAGATTCCAGGTATTGCAAGACTTTTAAACTTTAAGTTCATTATTATTATTATAAGAAATACATTAGAACTGTACTTCTCGTGAGTAAGGTAAATGCTTGAAATGTAAAAATCAGAAGTTATCATAAAATAAATGTTTAGAGAAGTGTTTAGCTAAAAAATAAGATTTATGAAAAATTGGAATATATGAATCCTGTAGCAAAATAATAGAAAATTGCAGAGAATGTTCAGAAGATGGAATTACTTGCTACTCATGCTTTTAGCGTTTGAAATTTCAGTGAATAATATTTATGAGAAAAAAGAAATATAAAAAAAGAATAAAGAGAAGAAGAATAAGAAGAAGACAATAATTCAGAAAACTAAGTAAAATAAACTTAGAATAATCTCTAAGAAGAAATAGAAAACTAAAATGAAATATCGATAGATAGTTTTGATATAACAGATTAATAAAAAGAAACTATTTAGCAAAACTAATAAATACATAATATAGGATCATTCTCTACAGGAGCTATCTCTTCAGTCGGTCTAGTTATACTTGAAAGCGCTTCTTCAAGAAATTTATTTTAGTATATGCTTATAACTGAATTTTTTTAATTAAATGCTTATTTTCAAGTTAATAAACCAGAAATTTTATCTATCTGTTAATATCAACAAAATCAAAACCTAATCAAAAAGTTGAATGAAAATTTTGACTTTGAAAATTCGAAATAAAAAGTTAAAGAAGCTAAATGAAAAAATAATGGATACAAAAGTTATGCAATTTAGAAAACTCTATAGTAAATTTCATTATCCTCTTATCAGTTTTATTTTTAGACATATTACTAAATCCAGTGTAAAGATATTTCTGCATTAAATAACTTTCTAACATTAGATAAAAATACTTAAATTATCGACTTCCCTTATCTCTTTATTTGATGTTTAACCTTTAAATATCATATTCCTCTATTCTTCAAATAGTTTTCTCCAACTTTAAAAATTAATGATGCATAGTAAACACATTAGCTGCCTATTTCTGTTTGGTAATTTTTTTATATAGATCATTTAAGTTGCATTGATAGTTCGTTTTTACTTTATATCAAAGAATTTCTTTACTTTAAAAAGCAAAGCAAACGATAAACTTTAACTTAGGAGGAAGTTTTTGATAAATATACTTAAAAGTATTTTTCATTGTTTGATGAACTAAAATATGAGAAAGCAGCTTTAATTTTTTATCCCTTGTTTTTGCTTAGAAGATTACTTTTATTAGTTATCTTAGTTAGATTACACTAGACACCTTTAACTCAAATTATTCTTAGTATATCATTAAGTTTAGGTATGCTTCTGTATGTCATAAAGAGTAAACCTTTTTAATCCAAATTACTTAACTTACTCCGGGCTCTATAAGAGTTTTGGTTAATAACTTTGTTTTCCTTCAATTTCTATATTTACTCACTAGATTAGTAATAAAACAGAGCTATTTCTTCAGTCAATACCTAAATATCTAAAAAAATAGGTTTAGCAATAATAGTGATATCAAGTATAATAACATATTTAGGAATGCTATTTGGTATAATAGTAATGATAAAGGATATATAAAGGGAATATAAGAAGCGAAAAATAAAAAATTAGAGTAAAAGTTGCATTAAATCTAGAAACAAGTTCCTATTTGATGTCCTAGAATTTTTGAATAAACTGAATGAAAACTATAAGATATAGAAGAAGATTTGAGTTTTAATAAAATAAAATAATCTTAGTAGCACTGATTCAGTTAATTAATTTGAAAGGTAAAACTATTTTTAAATTTAAAGTTCCGATCTATTTTGGATAAAGAGGAATGTGAAGGGAATCAGAAAGATGAAATATTTGGTATAATGGTATTATATTTAATTATATAGAAATACCAATAAATAAGAGGAAAAAATAAAAGAAGAAAGAAAACTTAAAACCATTCAAGAGATATAATATCCTTAAGAAGATTCTTATTAATTATAATCAACTTTATTAGAAAAATCCTTAGTAGATAGCTAATAACAAAAGAGCTACTAACCAATATAAAAATAGTAAGTAGATTAAAATAGATCAAATAAAAGGATAGAAAAATAGCTTAAAGTGTTAAGATATAAAAATAAGAAAATAAAGATATTTTTAAAAGTGAGAAATAGAAAAAATGAGAGTGAATCATGATTTGAACTTTTAAACTACATGATTTGAATTAAAAGTTATTAAAATAATAATTTTTAAATATAAGAAAAGAAAGTTGTTAATTCAAAGTATATTCATTTATAATGATATATGTAACTGACTTTAATAAAAAGTTCATATTTGTAAATAAGCTAGTAAAAATATCTTAGTGATTATAAGGTTTTTTATATTTATAGTTAAATTTAATTTCTTATAAATAATGAAAAATGATATAAAGTCTTATAATTTATAGAAGCATAGAATTATAAAAGTGTTAGAAGGGAAAATATATAAATGCAGCAAGCACATATCAATATAAGAAACTAAAGGTAATACCTGGTACTGATTAAGTCAGATATAAGGAAAGTAATTATTGTTGTAAAATAAGAAGAAGATTGAATACAATTTTTTAGGAAAGAAGTGAAATTATCTTAGATATTTAATTTAAATAATAATTTAGTAGAAGGTATGCAAAACCTAAAATATATTAAGTGATTATCATAAATGAAAGGATGCTGCTATTTTATAGAAACTAACTCAATCAAGATTTTATGTGATTTTTATTCTTAATATTCATAAAAATAATAATATTCAACAATTAATTTATTTAAAAAAATTCAAGGCATAATAAATAAAAAACCAATGAAGCTTCAAAAATTATTCTAAATTAAATGAATAATTCTATCTAAATTAATTTCTTTATAATTTAAATAAAGCAAAGCTTTTATAAATTTAATTACCAATAGCTATAAATTAAAAGTTAAAAAAGATTTCTTTATATCTATTATAATATGCATTAGAAGCTTATTATTCGTTCTTTATTATTCTATTAAGTCTTTTTTAATTAAATTTAATTATATAATTAAAGAGTTTGGTTCGCTTTCAATTTTAAGCTTTTTACTATTAAAATATTTTATTCTTGCTTATTTTACAAATCCTTCCTAAAGTAGTGGAATAGAAGTAGAAGAACTCAGAAGACTCGAATTTCTGTTTTAAAAGAAAGGCATTCAGCTCTGATATCGAGCAGTTATTTAGATTTATTGTAAAAGCAGACAGTTTAAATTTTACTAATAACCCTTTATAATGATTTGCATTCCTCATTCATGTATAATAGCTTACACAAAACAGAGAAGCTTCAAAAATTTATGCGAAAGTAAATCAATTAAAAGTTATACCATGGTAGTTACTCATTTACAATCATCTTCTCTTAATCTTGATTATTCTGGCTTCTAGTATAAGGTCTTGTAATAAGGAAAACAAAAGATGTACTAATAATATAACATCATGATTGTGTTTTTTTAACCTACTTCTCTGAAATTAAAAAACACTGCTGCTAGTATTTTGAATATATCTCTTACCACTTGATAAGGATGTATATAATTGTTTATAAGTTAGAGGAATAAGTTTATAGTAAGTATATACAGATCTTCAAAAAGCACAGATAATAAATAAATTATTTTAATTTAGATAAAACTTTATTAATATAAAGGAGTTTTTTCATTAAAATGGATTTAATTTATTGCATATGTATATAAACATCTATTTTCAGCAATTACTTTTAGTCTCTATTTTTTGTGAGTTTTCTCATCTTTTTTACTTATAATTTCATCTTTTAGAGATGAATGTTGTGTTGTAAGATTTTCAAGCAGCAAATTTCTTATGTTCGTTACTTCTAAGTCTCAGTATAGCTTTCTTACAATAGTCATGTGTAATTTTTTATTTAAATCTTTTCTCCTCCTTGATTTAATTTCTAACCTTTGAAATTTTAAATGGTTTTTTTAAATTAAAAAACTCTTGGTCACACCCAATGAGCTAAGAGATTTTTTACTGTCTCAAAATATAACACAATTTTCAGAAAGCTCTTCGAGTGAAATAAAGTTAGTCAAAAAAAAAACTTAAAGAAGCAAAATAAACTTAAGCTAATTTGAAAAAGAAACAGTTATCTAAAATAGAATGAAAAGAGTCTCTTAACTAGAAAATTAAATAATAAATTCAAAATTAACTTCTAGTTTTTAAGTAAACTATAAAACTGATTCTACCCTTCTATTCTTAATTACTAAATCATTATCGTAGAATAATCAAAAGATTGGTGAAATTATGATCTTGAGATTATTGATTTATCTCTAATAATTAGAAAAGTTTCTAATTGGTTCCAAGATTTTGAAGTAACTCATCTGAACAATTATCCTGCCTTGGTAGGAGCTTAAAATCTATGAATACTAAGAATAAATCAGTTCCATATAGCTTCTTCTTTTTGTAGAAATTAATTAGAAGAAAAATCTCTATTATGTTCATTCGAGGAAGTTCAGATTGAACAACACGGAAGATCTTATTTGTTCCAAAATATTAAAAATTAATAATCATCTTAATAATCATAAATATGAATTAGTAGATTCTTTTAAAAATGTTCAAAGTATATATAATGCGAACGATTTTTATCTGATAGAATATATGTAAGTAATAATCTTACTCAATATCTTCCTTTATGTTAAATAACTCTATCCTCAGCTATATTCTTTTTTTTAAAGCTATGTATTTTTATACATTTACTATTTAATAAAACAGCTAATAATCATATCTTCACAAAAAGATGCTATACTTCTATTAATTTTGATACAAAGCTTATTAATAAATCTCAATCTAATATAATATTTGTCTTAGTTATTCATTTGTATTAACTAAGATAAAAATACTTACCTAAAAGTATTTAATTAGACTTTATAAGTAATTTATAGATACTTATTACATTCCTATCATTATGCAACTATTGCAGATATAGCTTTAGAAACTTGCAAGTAAGATGAAGTCAGCCTACTAGCTTAATTGGCTACAGTTTTTTAGCAAAGATCTTAATAAATTCAAGATTTTCTTAGCTTATTTAATTGTAGCGCCTCCGATTTATTTACTTAAAGGCTTTCATGCACCTGAACTTTAAATCATTTATGAAATTGTAGCTTCTTTATTTAAAAAAAAAAATCGCTAAGGATTTGAATAAGCAAATTTTTTAATTCATCTATTAGTTTGTTCAAATTAAATATTTTTAAGTTTGGATTAATTTTTATTGTTGCAATATAGCAAATAATATTCATTGATATTGAAGAACTTACTGATCAATAGTTTCTAAGATTTAACTATTTCTTCTTCCTATATTGTTGACTGAATTTCTGGAAATTTATAAAAATAATAAACTATAATCTTATCTTGTTGGGTTTAAGTCCCTTAAGCAATCTTATAGTTTTGCTACTATTATCGTAAATGCTTAATTATTCTATTTAATAAACCTTTCTACTTTCTTATTTATTTTATATATAAAATATAGATATAGACAACGGTTAGGAGAACTAGTAGGTAATCTGGTGCTGTGTATACTACATTACGAGTAATCTCGCACTAGTTGCCACCACAGGGAAGAGTGGTCAAACACGGAAGAGATAAGTCAAACTTGCACGAGAGTTCTCATTAACAGTATGAAAGTTTGACTGACGGGCCAGCTAGTGACTTAATAACTAATTCTTATTTTTATCTTATTCAAGAAGACTGAAGTGTTTGGTTCAAGATCCAAGAATAATTTTTTAATAATCAGATTCTCCATTTGGAGAAATTGACGTAATTCATTGGACAGCTAAAATGACAACAAGAAGAATGAGAACTTTTTTTTAAATATTAATATTGAAAGAGCTGCACGCCAATGAGGTGTTACGTTTTTTTTAAATAATATTTATTTATCTATTCTTATAGTTTATATGGTATAGAATATTTTTTAGATATTTATAAATATTGCTAAATTTATTTATATTTTAACTATTCTTCTACGAAGATGATTCAAATAATATAATAAAGATCTTTGGCAATATATCTAAGCAATTTAATAAAAGAACCTGTAGAAAATTTTTTTTTGTTTATTTAAACTGCAGAATTTATAGTTAATAAATAGAAAATTGAATAAGTCTAAGGAATTTTTTTCATTATATTTATTATTTTTAAAGGATATACTTTTTATTTGCATGGTAAAGTAGTTAATTTCTTTTAAATTAAATCAAGAACAATTAGTAAAGACACATGTACTCTTTTTTAAATTTAATTCTCATCCAGTATTGAATCCAATTAATTATAAAATCAATATTATCTATATAAATCTTTAATATATATATTCTATATTTTCTTCTTAGTAATAGGACATACTAGAACTGTAGGAAGAAGATTTAAAGAAGTGAGTATGTGCAAAATGGTTTTAATTTCTTATGATTTAAAAAATAAAATTTTTTTCTTTAAATTTTCGAATAAAGATAGTATAATATTTTATTACTTTGTAATATCTGAATTTCTCCAAAATAGTTTCTCCGAAATAGCATATGGAATAAGTTATCAATTTATATATATTTATCTAATAAAATATAAGCTTGGTATTTTTTTCAATTAGATTTATATTTATTTAAAGTTATAAGTAAATTGATTTCTGTTGATAGAAATACACTTATTTAGTTTAGTTATAATATTTTTTTCTTTTAATCTTTTTTAACTTAAATTTTTGATAATAAACAACATATTAGATTTCATAAATTTTTATAAACATATGCTTCAAAATTCTATTATGTATTTTTTTCAAATCTATTTGGAATTTAATTACCTATTGATACTTATTAATGAGAATTTTCCTTTTTCATTCTACTTTATAATGTTTAATCTTTTAATTTAATCTTGATTTGCTAAATTATCTTAGATATTTCAAAGTAGTTATCTCATCAACTAATTCATCTCTTAGTCTTGGATTTTGTCAAGTATTTTATTTTTTTTGCTATGAGCATTTTTATCTGTTTTTTCTTCGATTTAAAAGAGTATGATAAAGAATGGTCTATTATATATTTAATTAATTTTTTTTATATCTTTAAAAGTTCTAAAAATATCATAAATGCAAAAAAAACTAAAAAATAATGAGATTGTTACTAAAGTCTTAAATGTTAAGTTTATCTTAAGTTATAATTTGGTTCTTAGTATATTTACTTTAGTTATAGTACATTGTATTTCTAATTTTTATTTTTTACTTTTAGTTTATTTATTTTTTTATTACTTAAGAGGTTTCATTTAAAAAAAATTTATAAATAATTGTTTTTATTTATTTAAAAAATTTGTGTTATTTATAAAAGATATTTTTTATTATATGTTTTTTTAATTTATGTCAAGTAAATTTAAGTTTTTTTTTTTATTTAATTTTAGTTAAAAGAATTTTCTTGGAATTGGAAATTACTTTTCAGTTAGACAACCAACGTTCTCTTTATAAGAATTAACGGGATAGCCTGTTATGTTCCAGGCACAGTTACTAGGGAGCTCCATCTTTATGAGCAGCCAGTTTTCAAGTTCTTGCTAAAAATGGATAAGCATGAATTCAGTGTTCCCTTCAAAAATATTTCTGATCAGAGATTTTTTCAGTGACAGGAAAGAAATTTCTTCTTAGTGATAAAACCAGAAAATGTAGTAAAAAAGATAAAAATTAGTTTCCATCATCTTTTTTATTTATAATTATTTTTAATGAGAAAGATGCTTATAATTTTTTTATATAAAAAGAATTATTATTATTAATTTAATAGTTTAAGTTTTTTTTAATATTTTATGTTTGTGTAATTGTCTTAAAATATTTCAAATTTAAGATAATTTTACTTAGGTTAGTAAAAATAAGCTAAAGTATTTAAAATATTATTTAAATTTAATAATTTTGTAAATCTTTTTTCTTAAATTTATTTTTCTATATTTTCTTTTAATTTTTATATATGAATGTTGTAAATATGATTATATTGACTATTTTAGTAGTTATAATATTTTAAAGTAATTATTTTATAAAGTTAATAAAATTATGATAAATTATATTCATAATTAAAAGTTTACAAAATAATTTAAAATAATTATGTTACAATTTTGTGAAATTATCACTGCATATGTATATAAGGATTTAAATGTGTTTAAATTAATAAAAAAAATGGGAAATAGTTAGCAAAATAACTATGAAGGAGATTACGTGCGTCATGACGATGCTATAAGGCTTCAAAGAGAATATAAGTTAGAAGCAAGATGAAAATTAGTCAAGGCTTGTTTAGTTGTTATGATTAGCATCTTGTTGATTTAGTTCTCTTTTTAGTTTGCAATAGTTACTAAGGAAGATTGAGAGGAAATGAAGAGTAGTGCGAGCTAAAATAAGCTACAAGTATTAAGCATATAAGAGACCTTAAGGTAGATTTAATAATAGATGATGGATAAATTTGATAAATTGCAATAGAGTTAGGTTGAGTAAGTAAGTAGGTTGTTTGATAGGTTAGACGATGCATAAAAGAATCTAACTTAGTTATTAAGTAAATTTTCTTGTGACAAAAGTTAGGACTAGTAGTAGATAGTGAACGTGACGTTAAATGAGTCTAGAGAGTAAGGTTTGAATGATTCAATAGTGAATGAAACTTAGAGTTTAGTGAATTATCGAATAAGTTATGACAAATCTCAAGGTAATTCTTCATTATTTTAGACTAAACTTTAACTGGTCATACGAACTGAGTTAACTCTATAGTGATCTCTCAAGACCAGAAATGGATTGTATATGCAAGTGATGATACGACGATAAAAGTCTGGGATTTCCAGACGGGTGAGTGTGTATAGACTTTAACTGGTCATGATTCCTCAGTTTACTCTGTAGCGATCTCTCTGGACCAGAAATACATTGTTTCTGCAAGTGATGATAGTACTATAAAAGTCTGGGATTTCCAGACGGGAAGCTGTTTGAGGACTTTAACTAGACATGTGTACTCAGTTTTATCTGTAGCGATCTCTCTGGACCAGAAATACATTGTATCTGCAAGTTCTGATAGTACTATAAAAGTCTGGGATTTCCAGACGGGAAGCTGTTTGAGGACTTTAACTGGACATGAGTACTCTGTTAACTCTGTAGCGATCTCTCTGGACCAGAAATGGATTGTATCTGCAAGTTATTAGACGATAAAAGTCTGGGATTTCCAGACGGGAAGCTGTTTGAGGACTTTAACTGGTCATAATTCCTCAGTTAACTCTATAGCGATCTCTCTGGACCAGAAATACATTGTTTCTGCAAGTGATGATATGACGATAAAAGTCTGGGATTTCCAGACTGGACAGTTGATTCGAACTTTGGTCGGGCATTCAAATTGGGTGAATAATGCTTTAATAACTTTGGATAATGGTTTTATAATATCGGCTTCGCATGATTCGACAATAAGAATTTGGAATTTTAATACGGGTGAGTGTGTATAGACTTTGACTGGTCATTCCGAACCTGTATATGCATTGGCATTGAGTGTGGACAACAAGTGGTTATTATCTGGTGGATAGGACACTGTGTTGAGGAAATGGAGGATAGCTATGTGAGCAAGTATGTATTAAGTATTTTTTACGATTAAGTCTTTCTTTAAGTCGTCATTTTAAGTCTTTCTTTAAGTTATCCTTTAAGTATATATTTTACGTCAAGTGTATTTAAGGTTTAAAGTATTTATTAATTTATCTATTTAAATTATATAATTTTTTGGTAATTAAGTCTTTTATAAAAAGGTTAAGTAGAATTAATTAATTAATTCAATGAAAGTTTCTTTTGATTATTTAAGTATAAATTTGAAGGAAAATTAAGGTATTGAATAATTTTAAGAGTTTCATGTTTTTTTGAATTGTATAATATATTATAGTTTTAATTTTTAATTGAGGTAAAAAAAGAAGTAGCAGAAGCATTTGTGTTTTAATTAAGTGTATTTATTTTATTCTAAGTAGCAAAGCGTAATTTTTTGAAGTTTAAAGAGTTTATAAAGAAGTAGTTTTTAATTAAAAGGGTTAGAATTTTGAAGTTTAAAGAGTTTATAAAGAAGTAGTTTTTAATTAAAAGGGTTAGAATTTTGAAGTTTCAATATCTTATAGAAAATTTATTTCTAGGTAGCGAATATAATTTTTTTTAAAAATTGAACTTATTATTTTAAATTTGTATTATTTTCAGTGTATACAGCTTTATAATTTTTTTTAGCAAAGTTTTTTTTGTCAGCGGGTGTGAAGTTTTAAATTATTTCTTTGTAATTTCTGATATTAATTTTTTTTTTCGATAGTAAAAGAGGTTATGAATGTGCTTTTAAATTTTCATAAGGTAGAAGTCCTGGAAATTGCAAAAAGTGTAAAAGCCTTTTTTTGCTCAGCGTTTTACACTATAGGGCTGAGTTGTGACGAAACAAACTGGTGGATTTCGGGATAAGTAGAAGGTCAGAAAGGAATAAAATTTTTTTAGAAAAAGTTGCAAAACAAAAAGGGTTTTTGAAAAAAATGGGAATAAAAAAATTAGAGACATTTTTTTTGATTTTGGTTTTGAAAACTTTTGATTCTGGATTTGAACATTTTGATTTTGGGTTCGAAAAATTTTGATTTTGAATCTGAAAATTTTTGAGTTTGGATTTGAAAATTTTTGATTCAGGGTTTTTTTTTTGATGTTGGTTGTAATAATTGTTTTTTAAATGGGTTGTGATAAAAATGTTTCGATTTGGCTCTGATATTTTTTTTAATTTCATTTGTAGAGTTAAATAAAAGGAGAAATAAGATCTGATCAGCTTTAAATTGCAAAAATAAAAAAGGCCTTTTTTTGCTCAGTGTTTTACACTATAGGGCGGAGTTGGGACGGAACAAACTGGGGGATTTCGGGATTGAAATAAGGTCAGGAAGGATTAAAATTTTGAGAAAAATTTCAAAATATAAAAGGGTATTGAAAAAAAATGGATACTATTTTTTTTGATTTTGATTTTGAAATTTTTGGATTTGATAAATTGTTGATTTTGG
This sequence comes from Loxodes magnus, assembly GCA_946699065.1. NCBI lineage: Eukaryota > Ciliophora > Karyorelictea > Loxodida > Loxodidae > Loxodes > Loxodes magnus. The sequence goes on from CAMPDV010001261.1 coordinate 78,058, forward strand.
TCGTTCAAAATTTTAAGAATTGGGTTTTTGTAATTCTTTTTTAGAGCTAAAAGAATGGCAAATAAGAGTATTTAAAGCATTAAATCGTGAAAAATATAATTTTGTTTTTTTGCTCAGCTTTTTACACTGCAAGACTTTTTTCGGACGGAATAAACTTAGAATTTTGAACCGAAAATTTTTTAAAATGTATTTTGGAAATCTGAAAGTAAAAAAACATGTTTTTTTAGCAAAAAAAGTAAAAGGCTTTTTTTGCTCAGATATTTGCACTACAAGAGATTTTCGGGACGGAATAAATTAAAAAAAAGATAATAAGCTTTAAAGCAGTGAAAATTAAAAAAAAATACTTTAATAAGAAGTTAAAAAAATATGCTATAAAAAAAGGAAAAATACAAAACTCTTTTTTGCTCTGAATTTTACACTATTTGAAAATTTCGCGACTGAACAATGCAATAAAACATTGGGTTTTAAATTAAAAAAATGTGATAAAAATTTATCGGTTATATAAAAAACAAAAGCAATTATAAAAAACAAATTAATATTGCTAAATACAAAATTTTTAAATGAGAAGTTAAAAGAAATCAGAAATAGTCTTGAAAAAACTTTTAAAATAAAAAAAACAAATTATTACGTCATTAGTTACAGAGTATCATTAGCTACAAGGTATAGTTTTAAAAATTTATTAAGTAATTTATCTAAATCTAAGAATTGCTTAGTCAAAATAAAGATTCTAACAATTTAAACTTAAAAATGCTTTAATCATAATTAAAAATATACATCTTTGCTATGCAGAGGAATATTTAAAATAATATTTAGCTAATAAAATCATCAAAATTAAATCAAATTCTTTCAAATAAAATGCGAAACACAAAACTTTATTCTACCTAATTTTTTTTATTCTCGATATGATATTCCTGCAAAACTTCATTTTTAAATAATTTAGCAAAGCAAAAACTTTGTGTAGTCATTAAGGTTAGTTACCTAATTTAAAGTTCGCTAAGATTTATTTAACTAAATAATTAGTTAAATTTTAAAAGGTTTATATAGAAAATGTTTAAAATTAAAATCAGCATAATCTCTTATTTAAGAAGTTTCTTATTTCCGTTGTTAAGCAAAAATGATAAATTGAGAATTTCAAAGAAAAAGAAGATGATTTTTGCTTTAAATTTATACCATATTCTTAATGTTTGTATCTATTAAGTTTCAAATTATGTGGAATAAATTAAAGTAAATTTAAAAAGTTTTTAGCATATGCCATTATAATAAATCAAATATAAAAACTAAAAAAGCTTTATCTTAAATACATTTTATAATTATAAAGATAGAAAAGCTAAGCAAATTAAATTATCTTCATTTAAAGATTAAGATGAATAACAAAAAATATTCTCTTTTTTATATCATTTAATTGAAATAGGGTGGACCTTACCTCTAAAGGTTAAGAGAAGAGTTTCCCAAAATGAACTGACTAAGAAGCAAATTTTCTAAATGTTGGACCAATTAATCTTCTCATCATGGGTTGGAAATCTACCTGTAATCTCCTGTTGGCGTCCTGTACTTTGGAGAACTGGAACCACAATCTTGCCCGCAATTAGAAGAGAAAATGCTATGGAAATATTTAAATTTAAATAGACTTAAAAATTGACTTTTTAAAGAGTGCGCCTAATTGAAAGGCTGAGCACTCTATAATAACATTTTTTATAAAAGAAAAATAAAATAATCAGAAAGAGTAAACTTATTAGCATTATTCTATAACAAAAATTCAATAACTACCAACTAATATGCTTAAAAAGCGAAGAAATATATTTTACTTGTTTATAATAAGAAACAAATCAAATTTTATTATAATAATCAGTTAAGTATTAATAGTAATTCTTCAAAGACATATATTAAGATAAAAGAAGAAATATAAAATTTATATAATTTATTAAAGATTTCAAAGCAAAATGAAAAATTAATAATAAAATGATTTAATATTTTAATGGTATAATCTATTAAATTTAAAGTTAAACAATTTATTTATTTTTATATAACTTAAATAGGAAGGAGTAATCCTCTCACTTAGATTGACAAAAGCTTAGGTACTAGGAAATCTCCTGTGTGTGATAAGTTGTTTTAGAATTTGGCAGGAGACAAGAGAGACAGATCTTGAGGCATCTACTAGCAACTATGTTGCAGTTTCCAGAGAATAAGGTCTTTTGGGGAATCATTCCGATTAAAGCCCTATAGAAGAAAAGATTGCTCAAGGAAATTTTAGTACATGGAAGATTTTATTTAACTTTAAAAATTTTTGACACTGTATTATAAGAGCTGCATTCCATTTGATGTGGTATAAACTATATAATCTAGGCTTTTGCTAATTTTTTATTTGAATAATTAGAATTAATTAACATTGTTAAATTATAAAATCATAGACGCTATTCTGTCAAATTAAATAAGTAATTTATTATTTGATAAATTGAATTTAATTAAGTTATATAAATATTTTCATATTTTTTAACAATATAATAAATAAATTTAATGACACCATCATTTCTTTTATTTTAAATTCTACACTTAAGAATCATATATCCATTAATTTTGCAATTATCTAGTATTTTATTTATTTTATTTAGCGATTATTTCTAGTAATAGTTTTTAAAGACACCTTATAAAATTAAACTATGCAAGTGATATATAATTCTCGGAGGGTATTTTCTAAGTTTCTTAAAAAGTTTTAATAGCTAATTGTATGCTTTTTTGTGAGATAAATGGTTTAGCTTGATATATAATTATAGTAAATTATTAAATTAATAGCTTAATTTTAATCTACTTGCTAATTTTCAGATTATAACCTTGCTTCAACTTGCATAATTTCCAAAATTCTCTTATAATAATTTCCTTTTGAGCCTGAAATGGTAAGTATTAAATAAAGCTTAAATGTTTTAATTTTAGCTAATTATTTGATATATTGGTATTGGTATATTTTAAAAGACTATAACTCCTACCTTAGTGTATAGCATTAATTTATTCCAGTGCTTTTTTATTTATTTTAATTGTTTCCTAAAACATTTAATTTGTTAATTAAAGTATCTATACACTCTTTCACCAAATACTCATAAAAATCTAGATATTCTCAATAAAAATAGAAATGAATTATATCATGCTATTTTAATAGAACTATTTAATAGTTGCTCATAATAAATAAAATAGCTTGTATAAAATATAGGCAATAGAGATAATAATTATTTAATATAATCCTAACTTTTAAATTAGAGTATATCCCTTTAATTTACTAGCAATTATTTAGTTATTTCTATAATTAGTTTCTTTATATTTACCAGTCTATTATAAATAAATTAAAAACTAGATACAATAAATCAATTTACTTGCATAAAGCTTTTACATAATCACTATTTAAATTAATTTTATGAAACATTAAGCTTCTTTTTAGCTTAGTTTTGTAAAATATTTTAAAAAGAATATTTAGTTATTTATTGATTATACTTTAGAGGATAAATTTTAAAATATAGTAGAATGGTTTATCATATTATTATTTATTTAAATTTATATTCAAATAAATATTTCTAGCTTTTCTTTTATTTTGCTAAAAAGTAAATAGTTTACATATCTTCCTTTTTTAATGCTTTATTCCAAAGCCAATTATTAAAATCTTTAAGTTTTTATATTTTTGCTTAAGTTTCTAGTTTTAAATATTTCTTTATATTTTTAAATATCACTTAAGCTTTAAATTTTAAAGTATTATAAATAAAATTAGAAAGAAATACTAAAGTTATTTTACCTTTATAAGGTATTAGTTACTAAAATTTTAGCTTTTAATTTACTTAATAATTTACTATTTTATAGTTCATTTTGTATATTAATTTTTCTAGTTTTATCTCTATTTATTTAATAAATCTATTAAAAATTTAACTGCAATCTCAAATTAATTAATTAGTTATAAGTTCTCTATCTTAAAAATATTTCCAAGTTCATCTATTTTAAATAAATGTATAAACTAAAGCAAATAAGCATTCCTTAAATATAGATAATGCTAAAAGAAATAATAAATCTAAATATATCTTTAAAAGTATTTATCTAAGGATTCATTTTATAAAGGCTATTGCTTTCATCATTAAAATCAAATAATTCTTTTACCTTTAAATTCTTTATTTCCTATTAAATCTCCTAAGATTGTAAGAGTATATATTCTGATTTATCTAACACTAAAAGAGAGATAAACATAACTAATTCTAATAAAAAGGCAAATATTTTAAATTTAAAATTAATCTAGAAAAAATATTACATTCAAAGTACTAAAATAAAACTTTAAATTATGTTTAATTTTTAAGTATAATGTATGCATAAAAAGGAAATAAATACAAAATTAAATAACTAAAATTAATTATAAAACCTTAAATTTTAATATATTTTCTTTCTATGGAAAGCTTTTATATTTTATATTATTCCTTTTTAATAAACTCTGTAATTCAAATATAAATAAATATTTGGCTAATAAAAATTAACAGATCATCATTTAAAAAAATAGATGCTAATATTTTATTGTCAAGAGCATTTGAAATATCTCAAGATATAAGGATATTTAAGGAAAATTGATTTATTAAAGAGCATAATTGCTTAAACTTAAAAAAATAAATATAATTTAAATAAATAAAATCTAAAATATATAAAAATAATAATTAGTTTAATAGAATATAATTGATTATCTTTTTAGTAATAATAGACGTAATTAGACCAATTATAATTCTTAATAGTTTAAATTTTAACATTTTTATAAATTTATTTTAATAATAGTTAAATTAATTTTCATTAGAATCAATATAAATGCAAGTTCATCAATAATTATTATTGTAAAACATATTCATAAAATCTAAACTAAATCATTTCCATTTATAATTACAACTTACTCTAAGAAATAAACTAAATTTAAAACTTAAAAAAATTTAATATCTTTCATAATATAAATATATTAATAATTAAAAAATTCAATTATTTAAAGAAATAAAGCATCTCCAGTTTATAAATAAGAAATTATTCTTTTCAATTAAATTACTTGTTTTTTTTATTTAATTTTTAAGCAAAGTCTTAAGCATTTTATTAATTTGTTTATAAAAAAGAACATAAAAGTAGAATAAAAATAAATCTTTAAGTTTTTAATTTCTTCAATTTATCAAAAATTTTATCTTTTAATTAGTATTTTGTCATAGAGACTAATAATTCTAAATAAAATAAGTGATATTACAAAAATCAAGTTATAAAATTAAGAAAAAAGCTTATTGATGTTAAAGCATGCTAGCAATATAGATTTAAAAAAACTTAATTATGTAATTCCTTATTTATAATTATACCATTACTCTTAACTAAGTTATTATTCTAAAATAAATTAAATATCTATTTCACTTAATTGTATAAAATTGTAATAAATTTGAAATAAGTACTTTAGATCGAATATGATTATAATTTTTATAGATAGAACTTCTTTATTTCATTAACTTATTTTATTTATAATTTTTCTCTTGTAGTGACTAGATAAAAAATTGATAAGGCTTTTAAGTTAATTTTAATGAAGTCTTTAATTAGGTAAATCTCTTTATTTTTTATGCAAGTCTTACAGCTATTGATATTTATTTATGAAAAAAGTTTCGATTGCCTTTAACTAAAATTTATTTACTATTTCTAAGGAACTTCTCATTATATAAATATTTCTTAGCACTATATATTTATTTAAAGCTTTAGATTGAAGCCTTTTATTTCAATTAAATTAAAAATTTTAAATAATTTTACTTATTTAATGTGACTAGATATAATGCTCTAAAAATTTAACTTGTAAAAGCAGCAAGATTTGATAAATAAAAATTAAAAGAATGAATATAATAGTTAAAAAGACTAACTAAATAAGCATTAAAATATTAAAATTAATATAAAATAATAATTAAATTTCTTTAATTATAAATTAATAAATTCCAAATACATTTCTATGATATATTTATTATTTCTAGTTAATTAGATCTTTTTTGCTTAATTTCTTATTTCCTTTGCTTCTTTAGTAAATATGTATGCTATAATTAAATTTAACATATAAGGATCTCCTGCAATTTTTGCTGTTTTATTAACTAGATATCCTAAGATCAAAATTTAGTTGTCAGATCAAATTATATTAAATTAAAAATACTTTATCTAATCTTTAATTAGAAAGATGCTATTTTAACCTAATTTTCAATTATATCTTTTTTAATTATTTTTTAGTTAAGGTAGAATTATTTAAGCTTTAATCTATGAAATTTTGTAAATTTAGATAGTAGAATTTTATATCTTTTACACTTTATCAAGAAAGATACAAAAATGAAATTTAAAATCCTAAAGAAAATTTTAAAATTAAAAATTGTATTTGAAATGCAAACTAACTAATTAAAGATTGCTTCTTAGGATTTTCTAATAAATCTCAATTAATTTTGATTAGAGAGATATATAAATCTTTTTAGAATAATTGAATATTAATAAAAAAGAAAATGTAATAAAGAATTTAGCTCATAATATTCTATCTTTAAAGATATGATAAAAGTTTATAGGCATATTTAAAATTTTTCTTTTTGGATAGAAATTCTAAATGAATTATTTAAAAAAAATTGATAATGATAAAAGGGAAATTAATTTCTTTGTCTACTATAATTATTTTTAGTTATACAAATAAAATTTAAAAGATTTACCTCTCTCAAATAACTTAAATTTCTTAACCACTTTATCTTTTTTTCCTTTTATAACCTTATATACTTTAAAAGCATTCTATTTTATAAATTTATTTGGTTACTAATAACTTTAATTTAGATTTATTGTTTCAAATTCATATAAACTTAGAAATTATTTAAATTATAAAATTCTTAAAAGCTATTTACTAATTAATAGTAATAAGGCAAGATACAACTTTACACTACTTTTATTTTTATCTCTATTAAACATTTATTTGTTTATTTACTTTTGCTAAATTGTTATTCAAACCTATCTTTCAATCATTAAAAGGATTTATATTAGTTTATCAATCTACCTATAAAATATAATTCATACTAAGCTTATTTTTTATATAATAAAACTTTTAGAGTATTTTAAAAGTTATTTAGCTTAACTAGATTTAAGAGAAAAATAATCTAAATTAAATTCTAAGTTATTTAAATATATCTAAAGCATTAGAGCTTCTATTACAAACTGGTTTAAGCAAAATCCTCATTATATTTTTAAAATTATTTAAAGAAATAAGATATTAACTAGCATTTTATTATTTAAGTACACTCTTATTTTATTATAAAGTAATTATGATCTCATAAAACTAAAGACTGACTTAAAGTTCGATTTTTATTTATAAAATAAAATTTTAGCTGATAACTTTAAAATGTATTCAAATTTTAAGTATATAAGCATTTACTATAAAAATGAAGATAGTTAAATTCTTTATTGCCTTCCTTTAAAAATAATTAAGTTTTTCTTAAGAAATAAAAATATTTAAATTTGATAACCTACACTAAATTTTATTTCTTTACATACATCACTTACTCTAATGTAATTAATTCCTTTAAATTATTTTTTCTTTAAGAGTTAATTATTATTTAATATGCTAAATTGGATTTCTCATAATAAATTTTAATTATAGTTGCCTCTTTATTTTATTAAACAAATATTATTTATATTGATAACCTTTCTCATTTATAAATTTGAAGAAGAATGAATCTTAAATGAAATAAGCTATTTATTATATTTTATATAAATTTTACAAGAGGTAATAAGCCTGCTATTATTATTTTTTTACCTTTCTTGTTGCTTTACATTTTTATTAATAAAAATTTTAATTTAATCCAATCATTCATATACTTAGAATTTATTTTAAAAGGTTTAAAAACACCATGAAGGTGTTATATACGAATTTCAAGTGCTTTTTAATTAATATGCTACTTATATCAGAAAATAATTTTTTAAATAAAAGCTATAGCACCAAATATATTAATTAATAAATAGATACATTTTAGTTTTAATTTAAGTTAGTACTAGAGATTATTATATTTAAAACTTACATTCTTACATTTACTCAATAAATTTTATTCTAGGAAATCAAACCTTAAGTTAATAATTTATTTAAATCTATACTTGCTAGATTATTAATTCTACCATTATCCTCTAAAAGCTATTTCTATTTTAATATAGAACTACTTTATTATTTTCTTTTTTCTATCTTTTATTTTTTAGAATGAAATAAACTATATAGTAAAGAGAGATTTATCTTAATTAATTTATAAAGATTTAATTATTATTGTTTTAGATAACTCTAATACAATCTTTTAGGAGTTAGATTTATAATAAATTCTTAGGAATTTATCCTTTATTTTCATAATCTTTCGTCATTCTTAATGTTAACAAATAAATAATTTGTATGATAGATAATTTTTTCTACAATAGTTATATTTATTTATATATCTTAATACCTTAGTTTATCTTATACCTTAAGCTTAACTTTTGAATATATAGCAACTTTAAATTAAATTAGATTAGATAAAGTTTACTTGAAGCAAATAGTCATATTTTTTTAAATTTTCTTTAAGATTATTATAAACTTAAGAGAGAAATTAAGAGCTATCATTTTCTTAATTAGGATATCTGACAACTTAAAAATTCTATCTATTAATAATACCTTTAGATTCCCTTATATTTAAAGATAAAGTTTTTTCTTTTTATACAATTCTTAGCTTAAATTAATATTTAATAAATTAAAAGGGGATTGATAGTGCAGATAAACATTTATATACCTTAAGTTATTTTCATTCATATTGCTTTATCTCAGTATAGCATCTTTATTTATTTTCATCTAACTAAAATCTATTAAAACTAAATTTTATTCTCTTTTATTCGAAGTTCATTTAGAGCCTCTGCTCAATTTAAAATTAATTGTTAACTTAAGCTTTTTATCAAGTTTTATCTTAACTTAAATCATAACTATATCTAGATATAGATAGAAATGAAAGCTATAACTAAAATAAAATATTAAAAAAGTTAATTTTCAAGCTTTATTTACATCTCTCTTCTTTATCTTTAACTAAGTCTTCTTTCTTTTCCCAGATTTTTTCTACTTATTTTTTTTGCTTATCTCTTGATTTTTGGCTTATAACTTTGGGAAATCTTGAAATTTCATATGTTCGACTACATTTTCTTCTATGAAGTTTTGAATTTTCTAGATATATGAAATACTTACAACTTAGATATTTTCATCTTATAGCTGCTTACTGTTATTTAATAGAATAGATTCTCTTAAAGTTTACGAATCTTCTTTCATGTTCTAATTAGCAAAGCTTTCTTAAATAGTGAAAGCTTAGCTCTTGTTTGAGATTTCTAGGGGTTTAACTTTTTATTTTTATTAGTCTTGTTCTTTTTTCTTGGCTTTGGCTTATTCTATTACATCTTTAATTAAGCAATAAAGGCAGACAATTATTCCAATGAAAGTAACACCATTAGACATGGATACGACTATAAACCCAATAAGTTTAGATTAGTCTGAATATATTGATTCCAAGCTTCTTAGTTAGTCTTAATCATCTAAAGTATAGAAATAAAAATTAAATGCATTCAGAGTGATAAACCAAACTTCTAATATGATATGAGTAATGTTCAGAGCTCTTTTAATAAAAGGCTTACACTTTACTAAGTAAACTATTTGCTTTATATTTATCAGAATTATCAGAATTAACTAAACGATAGGATGCTTTCTTAAGCATATTAATACCAATGCTAAGAGAAATCTTCTTATCAAGAATAAAGGATAGAACATTAGGGCACTCAGTTGATTAATCTTCAGTTCATCAAACAGAGGAAAGTACTTTTATTTAAGTTTTTCTATTTCTTTTTAATCTTCTGCTGCTTGATTCTAATTATCTTATATGCTATTTTATAACTTTACAAATTTTTGCATCACTTTAAAGAAATGAAACACCATTAAACCTTACAGAATCTATATTAGTAAAACTTACCAATCCAATTAATGATAATACTCAATTTACTACACTGTAAACTGTTTTAAAACAGTAGTTGAAAACTTAAAGTGAGATTGAGTAATTCAGTTAAAGTGAGAAAGCTAAATAAATAGACACCAAAAGCCTATAATGCAGATATTCGCTTCTTAACTTTTATATTTTATCAATTTTCTTTCCTATTTTGCCTACTATTAAATCTATTACTAAGTATAAAGATATTACTAATATATGGAATAAACCATTAGCTAGAAATGTATAGCTGTAATATCCTATTATCAGTAAATTATTCTCCTTTACGAGCATTTCTTCAGCATCTAAATTAAATATCAAAAATTTATTATCATTTCCTGAACCTACCATTTTGCTTTCACTTTGTTAGAAATAATAAGCTGCTAAATTTAAAGGTTTTGGAACATTTACAAAGGCATTCATCAGAATAAGTTATGAAGCTAAGAGGAGAGTGAATCATCCTGCAAATGATGCACCAGAAGATCCTAAAATAACTGTCAAAACAGAAGAACATGCAACTCCAACTACCAAAGCTGTATCTTATACTGTTGATGTTGCTTTATACAGCGTTTTTTATGTTTTAGTAAGTTAAAAATCTGCGAGACTTGGGGAATCTTTTTCATATTCGTAAATTTCTTCTTACTCTTCTTTCTCTTATTCTTGCTCTTACTCTTGCTACTGTTCTTCTTCTTAATTTTTATCTTACTCTATACATATTTAATCTAATAAATTAAATCCATCCTTGCATTTCTAGCAAACTTCATAGTCTTTTTAGCAGCTTGATACACATTTATTTGTTTGATTTATATTTTTTTTACATTAAATACAATTTTCTATCTTACTACAATTTTAACATTGCTCTTCTAGTAAAAATTCTTATTTACAATGTGTGCATCTAAATTAATCACATTTCTCACAATTTTCGTAAACTAAATCACACTTTTTACAATCATTGCTCTATTATACGTAACTTTCAAGAGGACAGCTTTACACACATTTTCCTTCTTAAAGCAATAAATTTTAACTACATTAAATGCATTAACTACTATTACAAGTAGTACAATTTTTTATTTCTTCGCTGCATTTAGCACATTCACTTATCATATTAATGAAACTATCCTAGCATTTTAAGCATTTTTCTCCTTTCTCATCACATTCTTCACAAAAAGCAATTTTATTTGTACAATTTTCACATATGAAGTCTTAGTTAGAATCTTATTATTGACTTGAGCAATTTATTAAGCATTTGTTTTCTGATAGTTTATATGGAAAATTACACTGCTAGCATACATTTTAATCTTAACATTTCTTACAATTATTATCTATTTATTAGCAAGATTAACATTATTTACTTTAACTTATGAAGAATCCTTCTTCACATTAAAAGCATTAATATCCTGTATTATCACATTGCAAACAGTTAGTTAAACTACATTTGTTACATTAGTTATTTGATAAAAAGTATTACTATTAACAAGAGTTACAAGTAACTATACTATTGATTAAAGAACAGTTACTACAATTTTATATTAGATCTTAGCAAGCTTTGCAAATATATTATTATTAGTCTAATAAGAATCCTTAACTGCATTTGTTACATTTTACCACACTATTCTATTAACTGCAATTCTAACAATTTTATATTTTTTCTGAGCATAGTTTGCATGCATTTATATTACCAACATATCAATATCCATCAAAGCAACTGGTACATTTATTAATATCGTCAGCTAAGCAGTCTTTACAAGTTATATTACATGGAGTACAACTATTTATATTAGGACTCTTACAAGTACTTCACTTACAGCTTTAATAGCATAAATTATTATTAAAAATGGATTAAGAATCTGAATTTGTTAGGAAAGTATTGAAAATATAAAACTTTAAATCTTAAATGTTTCCTATAAAGTTATCTTATTTATCATATGCTCCTATAATTATCTTACTTCACTTATCAAATTAAATAAAGGTAGATTATAAAGGGATACATTAGATGATAGCGTTATACTAATACTTTTATAAGCAAATTATTATATCTTAGGCATTATTTAAGCTAATAGAAATAAAATATCATTTCTAATTTTCTATTTACTTAATGAATTAGAAATTAGGGTCTTTAGGTATTAAGGTAACTTAAATCTCAGAGAACTAGTTATCTAATTGGTTAATTGTGATTTAAATAGATTAGGAATATAGCTATACTATTTAGCAAATTATCCTTTATTTAGTTTATTGTAAGCTTCTTTATCTCCTATTATTTTAATACTATTAAAGATTTTAGAATCAAAACGTTATGCTCTAACTTTGAGAGGAATATTTAAGAGGATCATAACCCAAATTTTAAAAAGTGTACTGAGAAGCATTGTTTTAGTCATTTACACTAATTTCTAACTAATCTTGAGATACATTTAAGAAATGGAAATGCTAATCATCTTATAAATCAGGAGATGTACATTTGAATCAGCTAAATAAGACGCAAGGATTATCTTTAGTAATAATTTAGTTTCAGTCAGTTTAAGTTATTTATTAATCGTAAGTATAAAACCTTGGCTGCATTACTAATCCATTAAACCGAGAATTCTTATCTCATTTTATTTTTAATGTGTAGTTTAATTAAATATTAATAGCATTAAAATTAGAGCAAAATTAAGTAGTTATTTCTAATTGTTTAACAAAGCAAGCTTAAATACCTTGGTTAATATCATAATTAAATCACACAAAGTATCATATATTTTTATCAATCTAAGCTGTAACTTCTAGTATTAATGCACTATTATCATAAAATTTGATTATCTAATTTTAGGTTTAACTATATTAAACTGTTATTATATAATAACTAAATATTTTAACTAAACTCTCTTCTTAAAGTGTTGCTGCTTAATTCTTAAGTCATAAGCTAAATGATCAAGTATTTAATGAATAAATGGCTGGGTTATATCCATAATAGTCAAATGTATGAGTTTAAAGTTATTAAAGTGTTTAAGTTACTAAGGGAGTATCTGATAATTCTATAAATAATAAGTTAGTTTAGCAACTTTAAATTTCAGGTGTTCTACAATTAGTGCAAGTTGCTTCAAGAAGGCAGGGAGTTATTGAGTTAGCTATATTTATAAAATCTTGTTTACTTAACAGGGAATCAAAGAGATAAAATCGAGATTATAAAATTTATCCTAAAAATAAAAATAAACTTTAGCCTCCTAGTTTTTATAATGAATCTTGATTTATTGAAAGACTTACTCCTTATAATTAATAATAAAATGGAAGACTATCAACTTTAGGAACAATAATAGTGAATTAAACTATTCTATTTTAATCATCAAAAGAAAACCCTATAAATATTCATTTAGAGCAATCCACTAAATTTGTTTCTGAGTAAATTAAAATATCAAAGTTTCATTAAATTTAGAAAGTATGCTAACGCTATTCTATTTATGTATCTTTATAGCATAAATAAAAGCCTTAATCTAGTTATCAAATTATATAATTTTCTTTATTTTTACAGTCACTTTTTATTCAAGTGGAGAAACTAAAATTATTAGAAGTGTATTTTAGTAGATTATTATTGTCTTTATCAATTAGATTAATATCCTAATTAACTTTAGAAATAACTGATAAATAAGTATTATTTTATTCAATCATATTATAATACTAAAAATCCTAGCAATTTATTACTTCAGGTCCAATGCAATAACTTCCGCAATAATGTAAGCAAGGAGTTCGCTATAGAGCTTATGTGAATTAGTCATCTATATAAGATGAGTCGTTAGTTCAGAATAAAATTTATAATAGTTTCATCTTATATGGATCATTACCATTGTTATCAGCATAATTTAAAATTTAAAATTTTGCTTAATTAGTGAATTATTTAAATTTATATTAACTATGAGAATATGAATCATTACAAATTAAGTTAAACCCTTAAAATTCAAATTGAGTTCTGCATATTTTTATTTTACTTGAAGAATCTTGCAATTCTCATTATTTGATGCCCACAAAATTTCATATGTTACAAGAATTTCCCAAACTAAATAATATTTCAGATTAAGGAGGAAAACTTTAGAAGTCTACAATAAATTTTAAAGTTAGATTGTAATTTACAGATTGTTCTACATTCACAATTATGTTATTTGGATAATTATTCTGAATTTCATTAATTTAAATTAAATTAATTTCTTCAACCTATTGAAATAAGCAATAATGATATAATCAAAATGTTAAAGAATAAGATTATTAACTATTAGATGAATCTACTCCTAAATAGCTCATGCTTAACTAAGTATTATCACTTTTATTCAAATAGTAGTCTGAAAGTTAGACAAATCCTAATCCTTAACTACTTACTTCATCTCAGAGGAGTTGAAAGACCAAAAGCAGATAAAATTTGGTTTCACAGGCCATTAAAAGCAATAAATTATTAAATTTTTTTAAGGGCACTTAAATAATAGCAAATGTAACTCATATCTGAGAAAAGTTTTAGAAACAATTAGTTTTAAATTAAACAATTTAATTTTAATATTAATAGAAATCTTAGATTATAATTATTCTTGCTTGGCAACTTTAAGTAAATCTACATTTAATCTGATTTTATTTCTTGAGTTAAAAACAATATTATGAGAAAATTATAAATTCAAAGGAAGCTTGCTTTAGTAGGGAGAGTATTTGTATACAATAACTGATTATAATGAATTTGAAAGTTTAATTCTTCTATTTATATCATCTTAACTATTAATCCTTTTTTAAATTAAGGAAATAAATTTTGAATAAATTAAATAAATTTTTAGAAAAGTATTTTAGGTTTATTCATTTATTAATAGCTTAATAAAAACTTCAGCAATACTTGTGATAGCTAGACTTAAAAGCAAATAATTAATTAAAACTTTTCTATTATTAGTATAATAAGCTTAATAAGTTATAAGGAGAAATTATAAATCTCTCTACAAATTTAAATTTTAAGGCTTTACTATCTTTAATTTAAGAAGCAACAACTTTTATTTTCTCATACTATGTATAAATCTAGTAAATGACTGCTAGTTAAATTTATTATTTCCATCTTCTAGTTTCTAAATTTATAAGTTATAATTCATTTAAAACTATGCTAGCATGATTTTCGAAATTTATGCCTTATTTAATTTAAGTATTTTCCAGAACAAATCTGAAATTATTTAGCAAGAATTAAATAAATAACAATTTAGATTATTTTAATAAATTAATATTAGAGAATTAAAATGGTTTAATGAAAAGGCTATTTCATAAACTTTTCGGTTAATTAAAAATAATAAAATTAACTTTTGTAATTTTAATTAAAAAATTTTATTCATTTATAACTTTAAAATTTATGCTTACTAGCACTTCGTAAAATAAACATTGAAGTCAAAAAATAGATCTTTAGAAACAATAAATTTAAATAATTGAATAAAATATAAAATTAACTTAAACTTTAGATTAGCTTCCTAGTTTTTGAAGAAATTATAAATTTAATTTTATAAAGGAAATAATTTAAAACAAATCTTAATAATTTTTAAATTATAACCATTAAAAAATTAATCTATTGCTTAATAATCTAACTGAAATTATTCAATTTTATTATATAATAAATATTAACTAGGAAATTAATTTTATAAATGCAAATGAAATTTTATTTTTAAATAAAGGTAGTTAGATAAACTAATATATCAAATATTATTTTTAATTTTTGTATTATAAATATTTTAATTTCTAAATTTAATATTTTATTATTTTAATCTACATAACTATATTAAATAGATAGTTCCTTTTAATTTATTATATATTTGATAAATTTATTTTTTATGCTTTTATGGATCTTAGTGATTTTTAAATTTAATTTTAAGTTATATAATTTTTAAATTTTATTGTCATTATTCACCTTACAATTTATTTTCTTAAAATAAACCTACATTAAAGCAATACTTATTAGTAAATTATTTAAGAAATTTAATTATAAAATATGATCTACAACTTAATATACTTTATTAATTAAATTTTAAGTTTTAGCTTTATTTATTTATCAATATATGCATATATCTTTATTATAGAATAAAAATTATAAAATAATTATATTTTCGTAATAAAATCAAAATATACCAGAACATATTAAATTTTATATTCAAGTTATATAAACTTTAAGCTTATATATTTTGGAATACTTTTACAGTTATTTAATACTTAAATATAAGCTTTATTTTATATTTTTTTAATTATGATTAATAATTTTACTTTAGACTTAAAATTAAAAAAAAATTATTTTATAAATTTATTAAAAAATAAGAAAATTTAAATAAATAGGTTAATTTAATAAACTAAAAGTATTATAGAATTGGAATAATATAAATATAAAAGTCACTCTTAATTTTAAATAAATAATCTATCTTAAAACAATAAATTCTTATAAATATTAAAATTTAAATTATACCCATTTTTAATATTCTACTAACAAGTCACATTCTTTACTATTATGATAATTATTCTTAAATAGAACTAAAATTAAGTTTATTCATCTACTAATAGTTAAATTTCAAATAATTCACTAGATAATTATAAGATGTAGCTTTTTATTTTTTAAATTTATGTTCTAAGAGATATAAAATGTGCCATTAAATTTAAGATACATTTTCTAAGTTTGGTTTATCCTTTAAAAATTTTCTAATATAAGTGAAATTAAAATTAATTAATTATATATATAAAAATAATAGTTTATTTTATAATTTCTATTTTCTTTTAAATTAGCATGCTTCGCTTATAGTTTTATTTAATATTTATCTTTTATTTATAATAATTTTCTTTGTAAATATTAACTAGTGGTTAGCTTAAAGACTCTAAAAATTATTCTTATACTAATTATCTTGACAATATTCTTAAAGCAGCGTCTATTTATTTAAAAAATTATTTGCTAAATATCTTTTTGCTATAGCTTTAAATAAATAAAATTATAATTTCTTATATTATATTCCTAACTTTACTTTTCTTACATTCCAAAATCTTAAAATTATATCACTTAAGCTTTTTACCAGGATAAAGATTTAAATTAATATTTGCTATAAAAGCTTAAATTTTAGATAATAATAATATAATACTAATTTTAAAGTAAACAAACATAAATAATTAATTTAAATTATATTTGGTTTAATAATTAAGATTTAATATATTACAAAATATAAATTCTTATTTTATTTGTTTATCTTTATTTAATATAGACTATAAAAAATAATTAAGTATTCATTTAAATCTATTTAAATCGTATATCTTTCAATTTTAGTAAATAAAACCATATTCATAAAATGTTTAAAATTAATCTTCAAATATAATTTAATTTAATTTAATTCTAATATTAAGTATTAAATTTTTATTTGCAAAATAAATAAATTATTATTTAGAATTTAAAATTTTTTATTTTCTAAACTTTAACTAAATAAAATTTTATTTTCTCATCAATTTATAAGCCTTATTTATGTTTTTTCTTTTTCTTTTTGTTTATTTATTTTTAAATAAAATTCTTTTAAGAGCAAGAAAAATTTTATTTTTTAATATCTTGAAATTGAAGGAATTATTAAAGCTTATAATTTATTAATATAAAGATAAGAAACATTAAGTATTTTTCGTTTTCTTTAATTTAAATATAATAATTTGATTAATATTATAAAATTTAAACTTAAAGATAATAATTTTAAATTGTAATTTAAGTAAAATGACAGCGTCAAATTTTATAACATTGTTTTACTTAATGATTGCCTTTTATTAATCTATAAAATTTGATTTAATTGTGATTTTATGAAAATATTTATTGTAATTAGTATAAATTTAATAAATTTAGTATTTTACATTTAATTATTTCAAAATTAAACTAAAATTTGTATAAAATATTTTTTTCTTTTTTCTCAAAATTTTATTGGAATAAATCAATAAAAGGCTCTAAAAATTTTAATTTTAATGTTTTAATTTTTATAGATTCATTGCTTTTTAATTTTATCACAAAGAAAATTATATAAAATTAATTTTAGATATGTTTACTATTAAAAAACACAATTAGATAGTAAGTAGTTCCTCTTATTTAAAATAAAACTTAAAAAAGAATGCTTTTAAAATAATTTACTAGAAATATATTAATAATAATAAGTTTTTGATATGTTTTCTATGCTAATTAATACTAATAATACATTTTATTATATTTAATTTAACAAATAAGTCTTATTAACTCATAATTATAAGTTATTTATTTTATATATTTGTCTTAATTTATTAGAAGCTGTAAATTAGTTTAACTAAATATTCATTTTAATGTGTTTAAATCATAAATTTATTTCATAATTCTATAAAATTAAATTTTGTTCAGAATTTGGTGAAGCTTCGTAAATAAATAACTTAAGACAGAAATTAATTTTACTTATCCAATTTTAAGGTTTAGCTCTCTTTTTCATTGTTGATGATTAATTTCTTATATTTAATAAAATAATTTTTATAGTAAGAAAGCATTAATATCCATACATTTAAGGGATAAAAATAGCAAATAATTTATTAATATAAAGCTAAGAAATATATTTATAAGTATTTTTATTACTCTTATTTTTAATGTAATACTTTGATTGCTGATATTAAACTAAAATTGAAGATAATTAATTTTAATTTCCAAAGAAATTTCTAAAATATCTAGTAAAATTGTCTTACTAAATATTTAGTAGATAATATAAATATTTATTTTTAGCTGTAATTTTAATTTAATTTTTTATTAGTAAAATATAAAATAAATAAATCTTAATAATTGAAAGCTTAATAGTGTAAAAGCAAACTTGAAAGGTATTTAAAATTTTAATTTATTTAGTTAATATTTTATTAGACTAAATTAGTATAAAATACTACAATAAAACTTTACATTTTTTAACTTTCTATAATAATTGCTTATTTACTTAAATTGCTTAGAAAATTATAAAAAATTAGATTTATAAATTATAATATAATATTATACAACTAGATAGCAAATTTATCTTCTTATTTTATATAAATTTAAAAATAAAGAATGTCTTTAATATAATTATACAATTAATCTACTATTAAGCTTAATATGCTAATAATCTTTAAATTAATATAAAATAAATTTTAAATTTAATTATAAATAAATAAAGTTAATAAGTTGTAAATTATATAGATATAATCATTTAATTTTTAATATTTATCATAGATTAAATTATATCTATTTAAATAAAATAGCATACATGGTATAAATTATAATTAGGTTAATTAAAATAATAGTAAACTATCATTGCTTATTATAAATTAATAAATATTTAGTTAATATCTTATCTATTTAATTAATATTATTAAATTTAACTTATATAATCTAAATTATTTAAAATCCTTAATATTTTATTTTAGGCTTAAACCTCATTTATATTATAAGCAATTATAATATTTTTATAAGGTATTAGTTTAAAGGGAGATATAAAATTATATAATTATATTTAATTTATTTTTCCTTATACTTTTTACTAAGCTACTTTAATTTTTAGTTTATAATAAATTCATATTGCTAAATTAATTAAAAATGTTTATTTATAATTAAAATTTTTACTTTTACAAATAGAGAATAATTAATATTAGTATAATTTATATAATTAAATATAGTATAATAAATATAGTTTAATTATAATATTATTTCTTTATTATCATTATTACATTCTTATAACACTCATTAACCTAACTAATTTAAATTATTTATTTCATATGCTTTATATAAGTATTTTCTTCTTTTTTATTTAATTTTAGGATATATATCATACTCCTTTATTTAAAAATTATAATTTAAAGCTAAATAAGATTATGATACTAAATAAACTATAATATTAATATATTAAAATTATAACTAGATATAAGTTAAAATAAAATTATTTAGTTTATTTATATTTTATTTATACTCTTACAAGTAAATTAAAGAAATTATATAAAATACTTATAATAGATATAATGTTTTAACAATACAAATTATTTAAACTAAATATAAAATCTTAACTCTATTATGTATTTTAATTATTTTTGCTTATAATTAACTATAATTATTAATATTAATTGATGTGCTAAATTTAGCTTTGAGATTTAATATCTTTTATTATTAACTAGCTATTATTATATAAACATTAATTTAGCACTAACTTTTAATTATTATTTTAGGATTTATCAAATTTGTTATTATATATATAATTATTAAAGCTAATTTAAAGCATTTACTATGATTTATTCTATTATTTTATTATTTGGAGTATTAAAGTTAATTTAGCTATATACTTAGAATTAACTAAAATTCCTAATATTTTTTATCTGATTTAAGTATCATTTTGCTTTAAGTTAAAATTTATAAATAATTTAATTTTAGTTATAATTTTCTACTAAATTATAATAGTTTTTACTAATTAATTTTAGTAGGCTTAGAATCCTCAATTATTTGACGAAACTTTTAATTTATATCTTTTATTCTTTAAATTTATTATTTAGAGCTTAAAATTAAAATTTTGATTTAAGATTTAAATTCTTAAAAGCATGCTTATGTTTTAATGAGATTTCTATATTTTTATTATTTTTCAATCAAATTCTCTGTTTCTTTTTTCTATTTTTCTATTTTTTAATCTTTTTATATTTTATTTTTCTCCGCCTTTCAACGCTTACTTTAAGGATTTTATTTACTTAAATTTCGTATTTATTTCTAATCTTAAAACTTACCGTGGGAAACTGCTCAATTTAATATTTTTTCTTATTATCAAATAAAGGAACATCTCTTAAAGTTGAATTTTGATCCCTTAAATTCTAAATCCTAAAGCCATCTTACACTATAGAAAACTAACTTTTGCTTATGTCTTCTAAGGGTAATATTTTTGCGTCTGCTGTATTACTGTTTATTCTGTTTTGTTCTTATTTCTTAGCTTTTGTTTTGCTTATTATATCCTTGATTAAATAATAAAGACAAATTATTATTCCTAGGAGAACCACAGCGTTTGAAATAAATACCATTACTGAACCAATTAGCTTTGATCTCTCCGAATTAACAGAATCCAATCTTCTTATCAATTTTTCATCGTTTAACGTATAGAAGTAGAAGTTTAAAGTATGAAGAGTTGTAAATCAAACTTCTAGAACTATATGAGTAATATTGATAGCTTTTCTCTAGAAAGGCTTATAGTTTATTAGATAAGTTACTTATTAAACATTTAGTATTATACATATAATTGTCTAAGCTACAGGATATTTACATAGTCCTATTAACGCTATTGCAAGTAGAAATCTTCTTATCAGAAATAAAGGATAAAACAGTAAAGCACTCAAGTGATTAGTTTTCAACTCATCAAATAGAGTAAAATATTTTTATTTTAATAGTTTAATTTAACTTTAGTTCTATATCTAGTCATTACTCTCTTTGCTTTATAATTTATTTACTTTTAAAGTTATTTTTAAGGAATGGAAAATTATTCAAATTTATAGAATCTATAATGTTAAAACTTACCAATCCAATCCATGCTAAAGTAGAATTTAATCCTCTATAAAATGTCTTGAAGCTTCAGTTAAAAACTTAAAGTATGATGGAGTAATTTAGTTAAAGAGAGAAAGCTAGATAAATAGATATCAAATATCTATAATGCAGATATTCATTTCTAAGCTTTATTATTTTATCTTTTTTAAGTCTCTTTCCTATTAAGCCTACTATAAAATCTAAGGTTAGATATATTATTATTATTAAAATATGGAATAACGCATTTGCTAGGAAAGTATAACTATAGTACCCTATTATGTTTAAAAATTCGCTATGGATAAGCATTTCTTAAGAATCTAAATCGAAAGTTATAAATTTATTATCATTTCCTTAAGTAATCATTTTACTTTCACTTTTTTAGAAGTAGTAAGCTGCTAAATTTGAAGGCTTTAGAGTGTTGATGAAAGCGTTTATAAGTATAAGCTGAGAAGCTAAGAGAAGAGTGAAAAAACTAGCAGAAATTCCACCAGATGAGCCTTAGAGAACTGTTATAATTGTAGTACTTCCAACTCCAACGTAAAGTGAGGCATCTAATATGGCCTATATTACTTAATATGCTACTTATTTTGTTTAAGCTAAATCGAAATTTTGGATAAATCAATACAAGTTTTAGAAAAGTTTTTAAATTTATCTATATATTAGTAGCTTAATTAAAAATTTCAGTCATACCTATGAAAGAAGAATTAAAACAAATAATTAATGAAAATTTCCTATTATTAGTGTAATAAGCTTAATAAGTTATAAGGAGAAATTATAAATCTCTCTACAAATTTAAATTTTAGTGCTTTACTATCTTTAATTTAAGAAGCAGCAACTTTTATTTTCTCATTCATTGTGTTAATTTAGTAAATAACTACTAGTTAAATTTATTATTTCCATCATTTAGTTATTAATTTTATAGGCATAATTTAATTAATAACTATGCTTTTCTTTTTTTACGAAATTTATGATTTATTTAATTTAATTATTTTCCAGAACAAATAAAAAACTAAAATTATTTAGCAATAACTAAATACACCAAAGAAACAAGTTAGACTTTTTATAAATTAAAATTAGCGAAATTAAATAAAGTAGTGAAAAGGTTGCCTCGCTTTGGTTATATTAAAATTAATTAAAATTTTAGTAATTTTATTTAAAAAAATTATTCATTGACACTATTAAATTTTAATGCTTACTAGACTTCATAAAATAAGCATTAAAGTTAAAAAAAAATAATAATAAATTTAGCTATTGATTAATAACAAACTAATTTAAAATTTACTTGAAGCTTCCTAGTTTTCTAAGAAATTATTAATAAAATTTTATAATTTAAAACATATCTTACAATTGTTAAGTAATAAAATAATATAAAAGAGACACTAAAAGTATTAAGTCTAATACATAGTACTTAATTAAATTATATAATTATATTTCATATTAAATATTAACTTAGAAACTAATTTAAATTAGTCAAATTAGCTAAGAGATTTTCTAGAAAAAGCTAAATAAATAAATATAATAAATCTAATTATTAAGAATTTTTTATTACTAGCAACATAATTTATGAAATTTTAATCCCTCATTGAATGTAAATTATTTAATTAAATTAAAATAATTTATTTTAAATACTTTAATATTTGAGAAATATATACATTCTATTTTAAATATTTATTTATCATCTTTAAATTTAATTCTAAGTAGCTAATTATACAATTTGCTAGTATTATATGACTTACAAAATTATTTCCCTCTAATAAACTTGTATGTTTACTAAATAATAAATTTAATAGTAATTCTTTTATTGTTTCTTGCTTAATCAAGTTATAAAATATGATATATAATTTAATTATTTTTCTTTTATTCTTAATATATGGCTTTTTTTATTTTTCGATATATTGATAGAATAATATTAAAGTATAAAATTTATTATTATTATTAAAAACTTTCAGCTTTCCTTTCAGTTGCCGTTTAAAGAAAGTTTATAAGTTATATAATTCCAGTTATTTCCCGAGCTCTGTAGCTCAAGAGTATCATTCCATAAATTTTTCTTCTAAAGTATAAAATTTATAAAATAACTAATAAGTTCTAAATAAAATAAATATATTAAAGCATTTTAATTTATATTTAAGGTTCTATATACTTTAAGTGCTTATAATTAAATAATTTTACAGTTTACTAATATTTAAATATAATATTATATTAATTTTTTAATTCCTAGCAATTATTACATATTTTACATAAGACTTTAACTTAAAAGTAAAAATATCTTATATTTAAGAAATTTAGTTTAGTAATAAAAAATATAAAATAAGAGAATAAATTAATAAAATGCTAGTAATTATAAAAATAAACTTATCTGGAAATAAAAATTTCTCTTTATTTAAATAAATAAGTAATCTATCTTAAAAGCAGCAAAAATCTTATAAATATAAAATATTTAATTTCCTCAAATTTAGCAAGGGTTTCTAAACAATAAAATAAATATATCTTCAATCATTTAAAGAATTATAATTTAAATTAATATATTAATAATATATAGCAAATTACTAATACTAAAGCTATTTGTTTTAGTCAATTAATATTTTTATTTATTGAAATATTAGATATTGCAATCAACTCAAAAAAGAGTTTATTGCAGCAAACTCTTAATATTAAGATTTTGCATTAAAAATTAAAGCTGATATAAAAATTGAAATAGTAATGCTTTCATTATAATTTGTAAGATATTATATAATGTAAATTAAATCCATTTATTAATACTTTACTAACAATTAGATAATTATTCTTAATTTATAAAGATTAAATTAATTTCTTTTCTTATAACTGAATGCTAAATAATTCATTGATAATTATATGATCTAACATTAATATTTGTTTTATTTAAGTTCTAAGAAGTATAATTTAATTTAATTTAAGCTAAATTTCTAAACTTTTATTTTTCTTTTAAAATTACCTATTTTTGTAAAAAGCGAAATAATAACTTATTTTTCATTATTTTTAAATTATTTATATGGCTTCGCTTAAATTTTTATTAAATGTTGCTGTTTTATTTTATATTTAATGAATTAGTTCTATTGTAAAGATAAGCAAGTTGCTAATTTAAAGAATATAATATTTTTCCATAAATTAATTTATTCCTAATAATTTTAAATAGTGTCTATTTATTAAAAGGTATATAATTAATATCTTTCTTATATACCTTTAAACTAATAAAATTAATATTTCTTATCTATTTTCCTAACTTTATATTAAATTAACAAAAACAATTATTTATAAATTTTTTTTAAATGAAACCTCTTAAGTAATAAAAAAATAAATAAACTAAAAATTAAAAAAAAATTAGAAATACAATGTACTCTAACTAAAGTAAATATACTAAGAAACAAATTATAACTTAAGATAAACTTAACATTTAAGACTTTAGTAACAATCTCATTATTTTTTAGTTTTTTTTGCATTTATGATATTTTTTAGAACTTTTAAAGATATAAAAAAAATTAATTAAATATATAATAGACCATTCTTTATCATACTCTTTTAAATCGAAGAAAAAACAGATAAAAATGCTCATAGCAAAAAAAATAAAATACTTGACAAAATCCAAGACTAAGGATTGAATTAGTTGATGAGATAACTACTTTGAAATATCTAAGATAATTTAGCAAATCAAGATTAAATTAAAAGATTAAACATTATAAAGTAGAATGAAAAAGGAAAATTCTCATTAATAAGTATCAATAGGTAATTAAATTCCAAATAGATTTGAAAAAAATAC
This sequence comes from Loxodes magnus, assembly GCA_946699065.1. Lineage (NCBI taxonomy): Eukaryota > Ciliophora > Karyorelictea > Loxodida > Loxodidae > Loxodes > Loxodes magnus. The sequence continues at coordinate 103,349 of CAMPDV010001261.1, forward strand.
ATAATAGAATTTTGAAGCATATGTTTATAAAAATTTATGAAATCTAATATGTTGTTTATTATCAAAAATTTAAGTTAAAAAAGATTAAAAGAAAAAAATATTATAACTAAACTAAATAAGTGTATTTCTATCAACAGAAATAAATTTACTTATAACTTTAAATAAATATAAATCTAATTGAAAAAAAAATTTATATTTTATTAGATAAATATATATAAATTGATAACTTATTCCATATGCTATTTCGGAGAAACTATTTTGGAGAAATTCAGATATTACAAAGTAATAAAATATTATACTATCTTTATTCGAAAATTTAAAGAAAAAAATTTTATTTTTTAAATCATAAGAAATTAAAACCATTTTGCACATACTCACTTCTTTAAATCTTCTTCCTACAGTTCTAGTATGTCCTATTACTAAGAAGAAAATATAGAATATATATATTAAAGATTTATATAGATAATATTGATTTTATAATTAATTGGATTCAATACTGGATGAGAATTAAATTTAAAAAAGAGTACATGTGTCTTTACTAATTGTTCTTGATTTAATTTAAAAGAAATTAACTACTTTGCCATGCAAGCAAAAAAGTATATCCTTTAAAAATAATAAATATAATGAAAAAAATTCCTTAGATTTATTCAATTTTCTATTTATTAACTATAAATTCTGCAGTTTAAATAAAAAAAAAAAATTTATTTCGACAGGTTCTTTTATTAAATTGCTTAGATATATTGCCAAAGATCTTTATTATATTATTTGAATCATCTTCGTAGAAGAATAGTTAAAATATAAATAAATTTAGCAATATTTATAAATATCTAAAAAATATTCTATACCATATAAACTATAAGAATAGATAAATAAATATTATTTAAAAAAAACGTAACACCTCATTGGCGTGCAGCTCTTTCAATATTAATATTTAAAAAAAAGTTCTCATTCTTCTTGTTGTCATTTTAGCTGTCCAATGAATTACGTCAATTTCTCCAAATGGAGAATCTGATTATTAAAAAATTATTCTTGGATCTTGAACCAAACACTTCAGTCTTCTTGAATAAGATCAAAATAAGAATTAGTTATTAAGTCACTAGCTGGCCCGTCAGTCAAACTTTCATACTGTTAATGAGAACTCTCGTGCAAGTTTGACTTATCTCTTCCGTGTTTGACCACTCTTCCCTGTGGTGGCAACTAGTGCGAGATTACTCGTAATGTAGTATACACAGCACCAGATTACCTACTAGTTCTACTAACCGTTGTCTATATCTATATTTTATATATAAAATAAATAAGAAAGTAGAAAGGTTTATTAAATAGAATAATTAAGCATTTACGATAATAGTAGCAAAACTATAAGATTGCTTAAGGGACTTAAACCCAACAAGATAAGATTATAGTATATTATTTTTATAAATTTCCAGAAATTCAGTCAACAATATAGGAAGAAGAAATAGTTAAATCTTAGAAACTATTGATCAGTAAGTTCTTCAATATCAATGAATATTATTTGCTATATTGCAACAATAAAAATTAATCCAAACTTAAAAATATTTAATTTGAACAAACTAATAGATGAATTAAAAAATTTGCTTATTCAAATCCTTAGCGATTTTTTTTTTTTAAATAAAGAAGCTACAATTTCATAAATGATTTAAAGTTCAGGTGCATGAAAGCCTTTAAGTAAATAAATCGGAGGCGCTACAATTAAATAAGCTAAGAAAATCTTGAATTTATTAAGATCTTTGCTAAAAAACTGTAGCCAATTAAGTTAGTAGGTTGACTTCATCTTACTTGCAAGTTTCTAAAGCTATATCTGCAATAGTTGCATAATAATAGGAATGTAATAAGTATCTATAAATTACTTATAAAGTCTAATTAAATACTTTTAGATAAGTATTTTTATCTTAGTTAATACAAATGAATAACTAAGACAAATATTATATTAGATTGAGATTTATTAATAAGCTTTGTATCAAAATTAATAGAAGTATAACATCTTTTTGTGAAGATATGATTATTAGCTGTTTTATTAAATAGTAAATGTATAAAAATACATAACTTTAAAAAAAAAGAATATAGCTGAGGATAGAGTTATTTAACATAAAGGAAGATATTGAGTAAGATTATTACTTACATATATTCTATCAGATAAAAATCGTTCGCATTATATATACTTTGAACATTTTTAAAAGAATCTACTAATTCATATTTATGATTATTAAGATGATTATTAATTTTTAATATTTTGGAACAAATAAGATCTTCCGTGTTGTTCAATCTGAACTTCCTCGAATGAACATAATAGAGATTTTTCTTCTAATTAATTTCTACAAAAAGAAGAAGCTATATGGAACTGATTTATTCTTAGTATTCATAGATTTTAAGCTCCTACCAAGGCAGGATAATTGTTCAGATGAGTTACTTCAAAATCTTGGAACCAATTAGAAACTTTTCTAATTATTAGAGATAAATCAATAATCTCAAGATCATAATTTCACCAATCTTTTGATTATTCTACGATAATGATTTAGTAATTAAGAATAGAAGGGTAGAATCAGTTTTATAGTTTACTTAAAAACTAGAAGTTAATTTTGAATTTATTATTTAATTTTCTAGTTAAGAGACTCTTTTCATTCTATTTTAGATAACTGTTTCTTTTTCAAATTAGCTTAAGTTTATTTTGCTTCTTTAAGTTTTTTTTTTGACTAACTTTATTTCACTCGAAGAGCTTTCTGAAAATTGTGTTATATTTTGAGACAGTAAAAAATCTCTTAGCTCATTGGGTGTGACCAAGAGTTTTTTAATTTAAAAAAACCATTTAAAATTTCAAAGGTTAGAAATTAAATCAAGGAGGAGAAAAGATTTAAATAAAAAATTACACATGACTATTGTAAGAAAGCTATACTGAGACTTAGAAGTAACGAACATAAGAAATTTGCTGCTTGAAAATCTTACAACACAACATTCATCTCTAAAAGATGAAATTATAAGTAAAAAAGATGAGAAAACTCACAAAAAATAGAGACCAAAAGTAATTGCTGAAAATAGATGTTTATATACATATGCAATAAATTAAATCCATTTTAATGAAAAAACTCCTTTATATTAATAAAGTTTTATCTAAATTAAAATAATTTATTTATTATCTGTGCTTTTTGAAGAACTGTATATACTTACTATAAACTTATTCCTCTAACTTATAAACAATTATATACATCCTTATCAAGTGGCAAGAGATATATTCAAAATACTAGCAGCAGTGTTTTTTAATTTCAGAGAAGTAGGTTAAAAAAACACAATCATGATGTTATATTATTAGTACATCTTTTGTTTTCCTTATTACAAGACCTTATACTAGAAGCCAGAATAATCAAGATTAAGAGAAGATGATTGTAAATGAGTAACTACCATGGTGTAACTTTTAATTGATTTACTTTCGCATAAATTTTTGAAGCTTCTCTGTTTTGTGTAAGCTATTATACATGAATGAGGAATGCAAATCATTATAAAGGGTTATTAGTAAAATTTAAACTGTCTGCTTTTACAATAAATCTAAATAACTGCTCGATATCAGAGCTGAATGCCTTTCTTTTAAAACAGAAATTCGGTTCTTCTGAGTTCTTCTACTTCTATTCCACTACTTTAGGAAGGATTTGTAAAATAAGCAAGAATAAAATACTTTAATAGTAAAAAGCTTAAAATTGAAAGCGAACCAAACTCTTTAATTATATAATTAAATTTAATTAAAAAAGACTTAATAGAATAATAAAGAACGAATAATAAGCTTCTAATGCATATTATAATAGATATAAAGAAATCTTTTTTAACTTTTAATTTATAGCTAATGGTAATTAAATTTATAAAAGCTTTGCTTTATTTAAATTATAAAGAAATTAATTTAGATGGAATTATTCATTTAATTTAGAATAATTTTTGAAGCTTCATTGATTTTTTATTTATTATGCCTTGAATTTTTTTAAATAAATTAATTGTTGAATATTATTATTTTTATGAATATTAAGAATAAAAATCACATAAAACCTTGATTGAGTTAGTTTTTATAAAATAGCAGCATCCTTTCATTTATGATAATCACTTAGTTTATTTTAGGTTTTGTATACCTTCTACTAAATTATTATTTAAATTAAATATCTAAGATAATTTCACTTCTTTGCTAAAAAATTGTATTCAATCTTCTTCTTATTTTACAACAATAATTACTTTCCTTATATCTGACTTAATCAGTACCAGGTGATTACCTTTAATTTCTTATGTTGATATGTGCTTGTTGCATTTATTCATTTTCCCTTCTAACACTTTTATAATTCTATGCTTCTATAAATTATAAGACTTTATATCATTTTTCATTATTTATAAGAAATTAAATTTAACTATAAATATAAAAAACCTTATAATCACTAAGATATTTTTACTAGCTTATTTACAAATATGAACTTTTTATTAAAGTCAGTTACATATATCATTATAAATGAATTTACTTTTAATTAACAACTTTCTTTTCTTATATTTAAAAATTATTATTTTAATAACTTTTAATTTAAATTATGTAGTTTAAAAGTTCAAATCATGATTCACTCTCATTTTTTTTATTTCTCACTTTTAAAAATATCTTTCTTTTCTTGTTTTTATATCTTAACACTTTAAGCTATTTTTCTATCCTTTTATTTGATCTATTTTAATCTACTTACTATTTTTATATTGGCAAGTAGCTCTTTTTTTATTAGCTATCTACTAAGGATTTTTCTAATAAAGTTGATTATAATTAATAAGAATCTTCTTAAGGATATTATATCTCTTGAATGGTTTTAAGTTTTCTTTTATTTTTTCCTCTTATTTATTGGTATTTCTATATAATTAAATATAATACCATTATACCAAATATTTCATCTTTCTGATTCCCTTCACATTCCTCTTTATCCAAAATAGATCGGAACTTTAAATTTAAAAATAGTTTTACCTTTCAAATTCATTAACTGAATCAGTGCTACTAAGATTATTTTATTTTATTAAAACTCAAATCTTCTTCTATATCTTATAGTTTTCATTCAGTTTATTCAAAAATTCTAGGACATCAAATAGGAACTTGTTTCTAGATTTAATGCAACTTTTACTCTATTTTTTATTTTTCGCTTCTTATATTCCCTTTATATATCCTTTATCATTACTATTATACCAAATAGCATTCCTAAATATGTTATTATACTTGATATCACTATTATTGCTAAACCTATTTTTTTAGATATTTAGGTATTGACTGAAGAAATAGCTCTGTTTTATTACTAATCTAATGAGTAAATATAGAAATTGAAGGAAAACAAAGTTATTAACCAAAACTCTTATAGAGCCCGGAGTAAGTTAAGTAATTTGGATTAAAAAGGTTTACTCTTTATGACATACAGAAGCATACCTAAACTTAATGATATACTAAGAATAATTTGAGTTAAAGGTGTCTAGTGTAATCTAACTAAGATAACTAATAAAAGTAATCTTCTAAGCAAAAACAAGGGATAAAAAATTAAAGCTGCTTTCTCATATTTTAGTTCATCAAACAATGAAAAATACTTTTAAGTATATTTATCAAAAACTTCCTCCTAAGTTAAAGTTTATCGTTTGCTTTGCTTTTTAAAGTAAAGAAATTCTTTGATATAAAGTAAAAACGAACTATCAATGCAACTTAAATGATCTATATAAAAAAATTACCAAACAGAAATAGGCAGCTAATGTGTTTACTATGCATCATTAATTTTTAAAGTTGGAGAAAACTATTTGAAGAATAGAGGAATATGATATTTAAAGGTTAAACATCAAATAAAGAGATAAGGGAAGTCGATAATTTAAGTTTTTTATCTAATGTTAGAAAGTTATTTAATGCAGAAATATCTTTACACTGGATTTAGTAATATGTCTAAAAATAAAACTGATAAGAGGATAATGAAATTTACTATAGAGTTTTCTAAATTGCATAACTTTTGTATCCATTATTTTTTCATTTAGCTTCTTTAACTTTTTATTTCGAATTTTCAAAGTCAAAATTTTCATTCAACTTTTTGATTAGGTTTTGACTTTGTTTATATTAACAGATAGATAAAATTTCTGGTTTATTAACTTGAAAATAAGCATTTAATTAAAAAAATTCAGTTATAAGCATATACTAAAATAAATTTCTTGAAGAAGCGCTTTCAAGTATAACTAGACCGACTGAAGAGATAGCTCCTGTAGAGAATGATCCTATATTATGTATTTATTAGTTTTGTTAAATAGTTTCTTTTTATTAATCTGTTATATCAAAACTATCTATCGATATTTCATTTTAGTTTTCTATTTCTTCTTAGAGATTATTCTAAGTTTATTTTACTTAGTTTTCTGAATTATTGTCTTCTTCTTATTCTTCTTCTCTTTATTCTTTTTTTATATTTCTTTTTTCTCATAAATATTATTCACTGAAATTTCAAACGCTAAAAGCATGAGTAGCAAGTAGTTCCATCTTCTGAACATTCTCTGCAATTTTCTATTATTTTGCTACAGGATTCATATATTCCAATTTTTCATAAATCTTATTTTTTAGCTAAACACTTCTCTAAACATTTATTTTATGATAACTTCTGATTTTTACATTCCAAGCATTTACCTTACTCACGAGAAGTACAGTTCTAATGCATTTCTTATAATAATAATAATGAACTTAAAGTTTAAAAGTCTTGCAATACCTGGAATCTCAATCAGTTTCTTGCTGCCATTTTTTTAACGTGGATGGATACCACGACCGAGTTTTTTACGTGGGAGGTAACCACTAAAAATCTTCCGAGTTTCCAGCAAATATTTTTCTTTTATAGACTCCGGTTTCAGTAATTCATAGCCTATTAAGAGTCTTTCACGTTCTTATTTGTTCTTATTTGTTCTTATTTGTTCTTTTATTTATATTTATTTTCAGCCACCACAATTTTTCAATAAATGTCATCTTGACTTGCAATAAAAACATTGTTTGGTTTATCTTTTCAAAGGTTTTTTCTAAAATACTTTTTTTCAAGCTGATTTATTCGTTTTATTAAATCTTATTCAATATTTTCATCTTTCTGTTTTTCTTGAACATCTTTTTAAATAAATAAATTTAAACTAAAAGAGTTTTTTTACGTCTTTAATTGCAAGAATTGCTTTTTTCAATTATAGACGTTAATAAATGCTTTTAAATTGTTTTTTAATCTTGTTTACATTTCATCATTTTTCTTTAATTAGTTCTTCTTTCTATTCATCTTTAGCTTCTTCCTTTTTTGCTTTCTCCATTTCTAGAATCTCAAGTCTCCTTGTCATTAGCTTCTTATGAAATATTTTGATCTATAAGTCTAAATACTCCAATTTAGACCTTGAAAATGAGTTTAGATATTCTTGATCGTAAAGTATAAGGCGCCTTAAGTCATAATTTCCGATCTTTTCCGATAATCAATTTATTATATTAGAATAGTACACACATTTAAAGATATGCTAGAAAGTTTCATACTCTCCACACATACAATAGGGATTATCAATGGGGTAATGACGATCTTAAAGATCCTTACGAAAATTATAAGTTTAGGTTCTAAGTCTATATATACTGATAATTTCTCGTCTATACTATTTGTTTAATTTGGTATAAGTAATTTGTGGAAATTGTTAAAGATTACCAAATTATTCAGTATATACTTTAGCTGTTTTCATTCTCATAAATATTTTAGTAGCTACTTTGTAGAAATATCGCTGTATTAGATAGGAAATTATTTTGAAATATTCTAAGCTTTAGCTATTAAGTTCTTATTCATAAAACACCAAAAAATAATCTTTATATTTTTGTATTGGATTATAAACTATTTTATTTCTATAAAGTAAATATAAAAATTAAAAAAGCATTTAATTGCTTTAAAAGTCAATATAAGCATTTTAATTAATTTAAAAATTAAATTATAAATTTATAAAATTATAAAGTTTTAAAGTATTATGCATATCTAAATTTATAAATTACTAAAGCCAGCAATAAATCTTTTTTAATGTAGTATCTATAAAAATTAATAATGTTAAAAGAGATATTTAGATAATAAATAAATTAAAATTATTATAGAGCTCGTAGCATCTCATTGGCGAGCAGCTCTTTCAATATTAATATTTAATATTAAAAAAAATTTTCTCATGTTTCTTGCTCAAATTCTAGAGGTTTAATGAGTTATGTCAGCTTCTCCAAATGGGGAATCTACTTATTAAAGATTATTCTAAAATTTTGAGAAAAGGCTTCAGTTTTCTTGAATAAGGTCTAAATAAGAGTTAGTTATTAAGACGGTAATTAGAAGGCCCGTTAGTCAAACTTTCATACTGCTAGAGAGAACCCTCGGGATAAATTAGGCTTGTCTCAACTGAGCTTATCCGCCCTTCCCCGTGGTGACATCTAGTGCGAGATTACTCGCAATACAGTATACACTGCATCAGATTACCTACGAGTTCTCTGACCGCAGCCGACATCCATTTTTATAATATCTAATAAAATAATTGAAAACCTCATTGCATCATTCATACAAAGATAAAGTAACTTAGACTCTTAAAAAGTTTGAAACTAATTCAATAAAAATTTAGCTTGAACTTGTATTAATATGAGAGAATCTTTTTTCTTTTGAGTTATGAAAACAACGAGAATTAGAAAATGTTTATAAAACGCAAAAGTACATAAAAATATTACTTATTTAGGAATAAAAAGCATAAAAACATTTTCAAGATCTAAGAAAAATAAAAATTTACTAACTAAGCAACATTTCCTTAAAGTCTATGAGATTTATAAAAGATAAACATATAAGTAGAAAAACATTTAACTGTAATTTAGAACTAATCAAAATCATTAAAAAAATCAAAACTGAAAAGATTTTGTTTTTGAATTAAAAAACTTAAAAATTTTAATTTTTTAAATAATAAAAAATTGCAAAAAAATTAGAATAAATAAAATAAAATATATTAAACTTTAATTATAAATATAAATAAAATAAATTGAACACACTTTAATAAAATAAATGTAAATTAAAAGAAAAGAAAACTCTAAAATTTATTTTAACTAAAATTAAATCGCTTATTTTTATCGCAAATCCTAAACACAAATTTATAGTTAAAAAAATTAGTATATGCAAAATAAAAAATTCAACTTAACTTAAATAAAATAAAAATGATTATAGAGCATGTAGCACCTCGTTGATGCACAACTCTTTAAGATTAAGAAAAAATTTTCTCATTCTTCTTATTAAAATTCTAGTAGTCCAATGAGTGACGTCAGCTTCTCCACATGGGAAATCTACTTATTAAAGATTTTTATTGAATTTTGAATCAATTACCCCAGTCTTCTTGAATAGAATCCAAACAAGAATTAGTTTTTAAGTCATCAGAAGGCCCGTAAGTCAACATTTCACACTACTAGCAAGACCCCTCGGGTAATTTAGAATTGTATCTTCCGAGCTTGTTAACTCTTCTCCGTTGTTGCATCATGTGCGAGATTACCGGCAATGCAGTATACACAGCACTATATTTCCTACTAGTTCTCTTGACCGCGACCTACATCCATATTTTTAATTATAATAATATCTTGAAAATAATAAAAAATTTTAAATTAGTTATATTTTAATCTTTTATAAGCTATTAATTATAGATTCCTGTTTAAAATAAATATTGTCTAAGATGTTAGAATATAGTAGCTTAAGACTAACATGAAGCAATAAAATAAAAAGAGGAAAGTAAAATGAATAAGCAAGTAAGATAGTTTAAATAAGGCTATTAATATTTCCAATATAAAATATCTTAATATAAAATAGATCTTTAAAAAAGAATATCATAATATAGATATTTGCTATTAATTCTATTACTTTTTCAATTATAAATTAAATATTAAAATATTTATTAACGAATAATACTTAAATTGATAGAAATTAACGTTTTTAATTTAAATTATTTTGATAAATTTAATAAAAGGAAAATGCATTAATTAGATATAATTTAATAGGCATGAAAGAGGAAGTTAAAGAAGAGGAAAGATTATAAAATTTTCTTTCCTTTAACAGAAAATTATGTCAAAAGAAAAATAAAAAGGATTTTTGGTTAAAAAAACAAAAACACATGATATATCAATTAATTATAAAAATAAAGCAGTAAGAAAAACAACCTCTAGCCATTTATCAATTTCTGATGGAAAATAAGTAAATAGAACAAGTATTACATTAAAAAGAGCCTGGATTTTTCAGAAATGAATAAATAAGATTTATATAACTAATTTAAATACGATAGAATTAACAAGAGAAGCCGTGAGATTAAAAAAGGATAATGAAAAAACAAATTAAAATAAAAAAAAAGGAATAAATAGATTCATTAATAATGACAAAAGAGTGATCTATAATTTTCTTTTTTAATATAAAATAAAGTTAAAATAATTAATTTATTCGCTATACTCGAGCAATAAAAAAAATGAGAAAAAACCCGAGAATCTAAACCTTAAATTCTAGCATTAAAGATTAATTTAAGTCTCAGTTAACTAAAAAAGAACCAAGAATTCAAAAAAGATAAATCTACTCCTGTTAAGGATTGGGAAATACTGAATTTCCTAGCAAACTGAAAAAGCTTGAGACCCCATGAGAAAGATATTATTTAGCTTTTATCATTAATTGAGAAAATGAATACCGAAATATAGATCCTGAAGGCGGAAAATTTGAATCTTCGGCTTCTTTTGTAAGATAGAATAAAGGAAGATCAAGACTCGGAAAGTAAAGCTAGCTTTAAATTGAAGCCTTAACTTCCTAATTTGAACTATTAGAAAAAAACCTAGAAGCAAATCAATAGATAATTAAAGAAGAAATTCGATTACCAATCAAAAAAAACTAGCCTCAAACAGACAAAATGGAAATTGAAAAAATGTAAACAGAATAAAAATTTTAATTCAAGCCCTTAATAAAACGTTGCTATTATTGTTAAAAGGTTGGACATTTTTGGAGGTAATGTCCGAAGTGAAGAAGAGTGCTTGAGCAGCACCGTAAAGAATTTGGAACATCGAGGAGGCTTTATTGTAACTACTTTGGAGATATTTACAGAAAGAAGTTGATATTAGATGATTCAAGTGTGACACTAATCAAACAAGATCTTAGTAATTAATAGTAACAGAATAAATAGCTTTAAAAGGACAACAATGACCTTAGAATTTGTTTAGAGAAGCTGGAGAAAAATTACAAGAAGATGGAAGAACAATTCTATGAGCTTATTGAAGAAAAAGAAGAATTATCTCAGTTTGAAATTGATTCAGATGAAGACATGTACAGTTGAGTATTGAATATCGAAACTTTTTGTCTTTAATTTGAGGAAAAATTTCCTCTAATTAAAGATGACTCTAACCCTTATAATTCAAATTAATTTATTTATTCACTATACTACTAAAAAAGAACATAATGAAAAATAAAATTGGCAGTAAAGATCTACCAAGAAATGTAAAATTAAATTGGAATTTATGCTTAAGGAATATAAGAATAAAATAGATAAAATAGAGATTGTAAAGATAAAATCGAGAGAAAGTTGCTGCTATACAATTAAAGAATTTATACAAAAAATGCCACAAATTTAAATTAAAATATCCACTAAAAAAAGACAGTTTTATGTAAAGAAAGAACAATAATATTTTACCGTTTTGATTTCAAATAAGTCCACTGGATAGAAATATATCAATACTGACAAGGAACAAATAATTATCAAGAGGATTTAGCAAAAATTATTGCTCAAATCAAAAAAATGCTTATTTTATATTAAGTCTTCAGTAAAATAGTAAAATCAGCAAGAAAGTAATTGAAATGCTTTCGATTGCTCCAAATATTGTTTTATCTTATCTTTTTAAAAATTTCTTATTAAAAACATGAAATTATATAGCGTGTAGCACCATGTGGATACTCATCTCTTTATCTAAAGTTTTTTAAAGTTTAAAAAAATACTACATTGCATTCTTCCCTGTGCTAGCATCCTTTGAAAATGATTGTCTTCTATAGAACCTGTGTAGAAATGCTTCTTTAAGAGAACTTAGTATCTAACATCGTTTAACATATCGTTACTTGATGATTCAGTCTTGTCTCATTCGGCTCCTGCCAAGATTCTTGTTCCGGTCTTCACACGGGTTGATACCAGAGGTTCCATTGATCACATTGTAAGGATTGGTCCCTATAAATTATTAAATAAAATAACATATACTTATACTAAAAAGAACAGAGTAATAAAAATGCAATAACTGGAAATTAAAATTAAATATAGAGTATTACCTTACTTTTAGATAACGCACAAGCATTTAATAGTTACATTAATAAACTACACAATAAGGTAATTTAATAGATAAAATTAAATAAGAGTTAAACGTTAAATGTTTCGACTGCTTTCAAAATTTACACTCTATAATAATAAAATCTCACTTCTAAACTAAATTACATCCTATAATTGGTAAATAACATCCTATAATAAAAAATCTGAATGAAATAGAAAATCACAGCAACATTCTGAAAATAAAAATTTACCTTATTTTAGGAGTTTACTTTCTTTAAAATAAGTTATTACCCCCTATAATTATTAAATACATTCTACTTTATTACATTACTGACTAAATTAAATAGTACAAGCTTATATAAATAAATACAAGCTTAAATAATGAATAACGATCTAATAATTAACTCTAACAATCTGAAAATAAAAAAGAAACCTAAAGTCAAAAATATACCTTCTAAAAATAAGTTAAAAATACCGTCTTTAACAGTTTTAATATTTACAAACTGTGAGTAAGATAGTAATAATACATTCTATAAAGAACTAAAATCTTCTTACTCTCTATAAATTTAAAGTGTCTTACCAACTATAAGTATTTAAAAAATCTTGCTATCTATTAATAATTAAATAGTCTAACCCCCTATAATTCTAAAATTATGAACAATCATTAAATATTTATAGTATCTTACTTTCTTTAAATATTTATAATTAACCCTCTATAAATATTTTCAACATATAACAGCCTTTAGAGTTTAAAGTTAAATTACCATCTAAAATATTAAAGGCATCTTGCTGACTATAGTCATTCAAATATATTACTTTCTAAAATGTTTAAAATTACTTACTGCCTTATATATTTTAAGCTTTTTACGGTCTAAAATAATGAAATTCTCTTATTAACTATAAATTATTAAGATTTTACTATCTATAATATTTAAAGTATCTTATCATCTAAAGTCATTTTAAGCCATTTACTCACTATAATAAATTTAATTTCAAACATTCTTAAAGCATTTAAATACAATACCCACTATAAACTCTTAAAGCTACTTACAATCTATTTAATTTAATAATTCTAACAAACTATAAAATTAAAATAACTCACTTCCTTTACAATTTTTATATCTTACTCCCTAGAATATTTAATTATCAACTGTCTTTTAACATTTAAACAACTTACCTCCTATAAATATTCAAAAGTTCTTACCTGCATTAGATGATTAAGCCAACTTACTTGCTATAATATTTAAATTTCTTACATGCTATAGTTATTAAAATAATTTACTCACTTAAGATATTTATATATCTTACTTTCTATTAAAATTTATATCTCGTTACGATCTAAAGCTGGTCAAATAACTTACCGAATAAAGAATTTAAAATATCTTACTAACTTCAAATAAAATAAAATGTTTACAGTCTTTAAATATTTTAAGTATCTTGCCTATTAAAGCGGATTCAAATAACTTACTCCCTATGCATAATTAAATTGTCAACCATCATGATTTACTTAAAATATACCAATTCCTATAATTATATGCGAATTTTACCTCCTATAAATATTTAAAATATCTTTAACCTTAAATATTAAGCCTTTCTTACCCACTGTAAATATAAAGATTTATAAAGATTAAAATAAATTACATGCAGTAAATGCTTTGAAAATCTTACTTACTTTAAATATTTAAAACTCACTTGCTAATTAACCTTTAAGAAGATTTACTATCTATTTATATAAAAAAATGACTCTCAACAAATTCTTAAATAAGTTATCCAACTATCATTTATAACCTTTACAATCTAAATAACGTTTAAATTATTTGCCCCCTAAAAAATTTATATTCTTACCTTCTGTGTAGGTTTTAGGTAACTTACTAACTATAGACATTACTATATTTTACTTCCTATAATTATTTGCATCTTACTCTCTATTAATATTTTAATTAGCTACCAACTATAATTATTCACATAACTTACAATCTATAAGTTCTAAAAAATTCAAACCATCTTTAAGGATTAAAATTTCTTTCCATCTATAGAAATTGAATTAACTTACTCACTATTAGGATCTTTAGAATATCTCACATTCTATAAATTCTTGCTACACTTTACCATCTATAGTTAATCGATTTTTACATTCTATATCAAAACTAAAACCATCTTTTCTTATTTTTTACCTCCTTTCTTTAAAGAGATACTAGCTGTACATCAAAAATTACTTTCTTAATTTATTATTTTACCACCTTTATTTTATTATTTACAATCTACATTATTTCTTACATTCTCTTTTAAATTCTTACTTCCTTTATAATTCATTTTCTTACAAACTTTATATTAGATACTTACATTCTCATTCTTAAACTATTACTTTCTAATCTTTTAGTTTTTACTCACTTATAATTAATTTATTACATGCTTTTTTAATAATTACTTCCTTCATATTTATTCTTTACTTTTAAAGAATTTTTTTTTATCTTCTTTATAATTTTGTACTTTCTTCTATATTTATCTATTTTCACCTCCCTATTGGTTTTCAAGTTTTCGTTCTATTATTACTTTATATACCATGTCAAAAAAATCATTTATTCAAAAACTACTCATTTATATAGTACTTTCTTAATTAGTTTTTTACTTTCTAAAGGAATCTAGTTTCTCACATCCTTTAAGTCTTATTTACTTACAGTTCTTCAATATAAGTAGTAACTAAACATCTCCTTTAACGTATGCTAGATTATTCCACCATTTATCTATTTTTTTTTCTCCACTGTAAAGTTCATAAAAGTCAGGATCAATTCCTTCTTGTTTTTATATTTTAAGTTTCAGTTCCTAAATTGTATCTTTCTTCCCTATGATTACATCTATTTTTTCCTTATTCTCTGTTACAATCTAAACTTTTATTTCTTTTGGCTTTTTTAATATTTTTTGCTAATAAACTATCTAATTTTAACTTTACTCGATATTTAGTTTGGTTTCTAGTTTTTGCTTTTAATTCCTTTATGACCTATCGATCTTTTAGGATCAACTATCGAAATTTATTAGCACTATTATTTTGGACACTTGTTAAAGCTATTTTTCAAGTATTCTTCTAGAATGCATTTTTTGCAAGCTTGATGTCCACAAGGAAGAGCTTTAGGAATTCGTAGTTTAGAATCGAAATAATACGAGCATTTGGGGCACCTAAAAGATTGTGACATCTTTATAATTATAAAAATTGAACTGAGCTTTAAATTAAATTAAACTATAAAAAATAAATCTAAATAGGATCTCATTTCAAAAAAGAAACATAAAATACCAACTAGAAAGAAAATAGGATAGCAATGGGTCTTAAATATGACAACATAAGTATTTATAAATGATCCCACAGAATAAATTTTAAGAATTAAATGATTTGATCTCAATTTAAATAAATCTTTGATATATTGTCAATTACTTAAAATATACTCAAAATTGATTTAGATAAAAAGAAGAAATAGTAGAAAAACTTGCTGCTTATAGTATTCTTCTATTTTAAAGATGTTTGCAAACAAAAGGAAAGAACAATTGAGTGCTGATATGTTATCTTAAACATAAGTTTTTCGATCTCTTATTCGCTTTTTAATTAAGATTCATAAAATATTTTAAACTAACAAAAGTTTTCCAGAAAAAATCTTAATTTTGACAAGTTAAATTAAAAAAGTAAAATAAAAAGCTTAATAAACGCAATCAAATAAAATCAAACAGAAATTTCTTTGAAAAGTTTTTCAAAAAACAGATCGAGTCACTTTTAAAATAAATATCGACATAATCCAAAAATATAATAAAAATACATCGAAAAGAGTCTGAATTCTGTAAAAGAAGGCAAAGCTTAGAGTCGTTAATTATGAAAAATAAAAAAATAAATAATATAATTATTCTAAGATAAGTAAATGTAAAGAGAGAAATCAACTAAATAAGTTTGAGTATCTGTCATAAGAAAGTAAAAGCTCTATGAGTTATCAGGGTAACCAAATAAAAAAAGATAAGAATTCGAAGATAAAAAAGTAAAAAAGTGTAGCAGTAGAAGAATTATGAATTTTGGCTAAAAAAGAAAAGAGATTAGAAGAAAGTAATTATGAAATCATATAAAAGCCTAGAAAGGTACAGAAACGAAAAAATAAAAAATTTTGAACAGAAAATTTAGAAAGAATAAATGTTAAAAAAATGAAAGAATGCTAAGATTTATAAATATAGTCAGATAAAGAAGTGAAAATGAAAAAAATGCCTGAAATGTAGTTTAAAAGACTTTATCTTAAAAAAAATTAGATCGATGAAATTTATAAGTAAAGTGAAAAATCGAGTAAGAAAAGTAATAAAAAGAGTAATGACATATTATTGGAAAAGCTATGAGTAGACAAGCTTAAAAAATTAAAAAATTAAGATTGAATAGATTCCTAAGAAAAGTAGAGCAAAAAAATAAGAGGAGTATGAAAAAAGTATAGAAGCCAAGTAAAAATATAAGAGAGATAAGATTACCAGGAAAAGTAAGTGAAGAATGTAAATGTGTCGATTTTTTTTGAGTTACTGATTTAAGTAAGTTTAGAAAAGTTTTTTTTTCCGGCTTTTCCTTTTTAACCTTTAGATGTGTTTTGCATTTAATTCATTTTTCCTTTTATTTAAGAATTTTAAAGTATTTTTATTCTTAATTTTTTTTATTTATTCATTTGATTCCTTCAGTCAAATTTCGTTAAGATTTTTTTATTTGTTTTATTTTAATTTTTGCAATTATTTCTTTGATTCCTTTATTCTTCAAAAAAAATGTATGTATTTTCTTCCATTTAGTGGATCTTTATAAATAAAAAAATGTAATTGAAATAGTAGTAAGAAAGTGAACAATTTAATTATTATATCTCATAAATTAGAAAGATAAATACTTTAATTTAAATAATTTGATGCTTTTTATATTTTAATTTTATTATTTTTTAAATAATGAAAACTTTAAAGAACTCATTTGTTTGATTAAATGTAAGTGTAAAGGAATAATTAATAGCAGTAGATTTTAAAGCAATGGTATTATTTTGTTTATCATTATTAGGATTTATAAAAAAAGGTTATTTAATTAAGACTCTTTTGATATAAAATCAAATAAGTTATGATTAATAAATGCATAGTAAAGTTATTATAATAAGGATATAAATTTTTAGTTATAAGAATTTTGATATATATAAAAAAATGG
The DNA here is from genome assembly GCA_946699065.1 of Loxodes magnus. NCBI lineage: Eukaryota > Ciliophora > Karyorelictea > Loxodida > Loxodidae > Loxodes > Loxodes magnus. The sequence goes on from CAMPDV010001261.1 coordinate 120,846, forward strand.
AAAATTGCATGGTAAAAACGGAATAGTCGATTCGCCTTTCTAGAAACTAAAATAGAAAAACCAAAAGAAAGGCGAGCAAAGAAAAATAAAAGTAGATGAATACATCAGAATCTAGTTCTTCTTCCAAAGGTAAAGTGATGGTTGGAATGTAATAAGTAGAAGAATAAAAAAATGACCCATATTAAAAACTCTAAAATTAAGTCGAACAAATGAAAAAATAAATTTCCGGATACAAAGAAACCATATATAACCAAAGCATATAAATAAGAGAACTTATGAGTAATATTGATTTTCAGGATAATGAATTAACAATCTTAAGAAAATACTAATATAAAATCAATTAATAACAGAAGAATAATTATGAAGATAATCTTAATCAAACTTACCCAATAATCAAATAATGGAATTAGAAAAAACTCCAACTTAAATAAAAAAAGAAGAAATCTCATAAATCAAAATTTAAGATCAGAATATAATAAAAAGATTAGAAAAGATAGAAAACAAGATATTTATAAAAAATAATCAAGATAAAAACTTAAACAATTTTGATACTGCAAATCAAGATTTCATTTAATAAAGAAATGCATAACCTGAAAAAAACTGAACGAAAAAGAACAAAACAGAACATGAACTTAAATTAACAAACTTTGAATTACATCAAATGGAATTTATAAGAGAAAAATATTTGCTGGATAGACTGAGATCAACAGTGGTTACCTACCACTTAATCAAGAAGGTCGTGGTATCCATCCTCGTTAAGAAAATGGCAGCAAGTACCTGGTTGAAACCCCAGAGAATGCTAAACTCTTTTTTACATTTAGTTTATAATTAATTAAATTAAAAAAGCCTTTTGATATAATAATTTATACTTTTTTAAGTAAAAATATATAAATAATTAAAATCGTAAAAGCTATGTTTAATCAACTGTATAAAAACAATTTTATAATTGTTTGGATTTAAGGCAAAAAGTAGAATTTTAATTTTTGTACTTATAAGTATCTTAATAAATAAATAAATAAATTGATTATTTAATTGAATTGAAATTATATAAGGAAAATTATTAAGATGAGTACTTTAATTTAGAAATTTTAAAATTCAGTTATAAAAGTTAAAAATGGAGAAGAAAGAAGCACAATTTACTAAAATTATTTTTTTACGAAAAATTTTAAGAACAAGAAACCAGTCTTTTGGAAGAATACCCTTTCTTCTATTTAAATTTGAAATTCTGCCGAGCCTATTCTTTTAAAAATTGATTTAAAAAATTTCCTACGACTAATCTCAAGGTAATTCTTTAATATTTTAGACTAAGTATTGAATGATCATTAGTATTCAGTTTAATCTGTAGCTTTAACAAGTAACATAAAATGAATTGTATCTGGTTCAGGAAAGCCAGATAAGACGATAAATAATTGGGATTTCAAGACTGGAAAATGTACGAGAACTTTGAAGGGTCATTCGAGTTACGTTGTCTCTGTAGCTTTAACAAGTGACATGAAATAAATTGTCTCCGGAAATTACGATAAGAAGATAAAGAGCTGGTATTTCTCAACTGGTCAGCTTATTCGAACTCTGGAAGGGTATACAGGTACTTCATATAGAATTTAAATTAGTACTGATTCGAGCGTTATATTTTCTAGTTCCTGGGATCAAACAATAAAAATTTGGAATTTTAATATGGGTGAGTGTATATAGACGCTTTAAGGACATACAGGAGCAATATATTCTATAGCATTGAGTGGTGACAACAGATGGTTAGTATCTGGAGCCAAGGATGGAATTGTGAGAAAGTGGAAAGTTGCAAAAGAGTGGGTATGTACATTTAAAATTTTAATTTTTACGATTAAAGTTAATTATAAAAGTAGTTTAAAGTTTTTTAAGTAAGTTTTCTATTAGTTTTGAAAAATTTTTAGAATGTTTTATTTTTTAATTAAAGATTTATAAAAAAAATGTATTTCAAGCAGAATTTACTAGTTAGTTTTTATTTTTTTAACTAATTTATAAAATAAAAAAACATTTTTTGAGGTGGACTGATAAAGCTATCCTTTTAGCAATATTTAATTTTTTTTGCGTTTATTCTATTCTTTCATTTTTTTAATGTTTACATTTTAAGCAAAGTTTAGTTATAAATTTATTATTTTAAGAATTTTTTTTTGTTTCAAAGAGAATTTTTCAAAGCAAGTTTGATAATTAATCTTATTTCTATGTATATAAAATGTTTTAGGATAGTAAAAATTATTATATTAATTTCTTCTGAAATTTAAATGGTAGTTCAAGTTTGAAATTGTAAAAATAAAAAATTATTCTTGCTCAGCGTTTTACTCTAGAGAACATTTTTCGGAAAGAATAAAATTAGGGAAATCGGGATGAAAAAATTTAAGATTAAATAAAAATTAAAAGAAAGGCAAACTTTAAAAAATTTTTGATTTTGATCTTGATAAAATTTTTTTGATTTTGATTTTGAATTAAAGGAAAACAAGAAATAAGAGTATATATATAATTAAATTGTGAAAAATGTATTTTTGTTTTTCGCTCAGAGTTTTACACTACAGGAAATTTTTGGGGCGAATTAAATTTAAAAAAAAAGAAATAGAGTTTGGATATCGGAGATTGTAAAAGGTGACTTTAAATTTGACAAAATTGTAATACCTTCTTTTGCGAAGAGATTTTAAAGAAAAGCGATTTTAGGAATCGACTAAACTTTTTTTAATGAGTCTTAACTGAAAAAAGTAAATTTGATGAAAATTTTTTTTAAAACAGCAATAAACAAAATTACTTAAAAAAATTAGAAGGACGAAACAAAAATATAAATCTAAGTAATAAGAATAACTTCTTAAACAAAGAATCTTTTCCTCTAATACAGCTTTTAAAAATAAATTAATACTAGCAAATCGAATTTAAAACTAATCTAAATATAAAAATAATTTAATTTTTCCTTTTTTCGGAGTTTAAAATTAATAATAGTAACGGGGTAAAAAAATAAAATTTAAACAGTTTATTTATTAAACTTAAAGAAAATTATAAGCCTTAAGTATTTTATTTCAATACTAATTTATTAATGAGAAGAGTAAAAGTTGTAAAGAAAGGAGTTGATACATAAATAATACTCCATTAATTATAATTTTATTTAAGTATATTATAGCAATATTTCCTTTTTTATCTACTCTAAATTTTTTTTATTAATATTAATTAAAATATAATAGTTTCAATATTTAAGAATATTGAGACATAGTTCCAATAAATATAGCTTAGACTATAAATATTACAAAATGTTGAAAGATAAAAGTTTGTAAATGTTAATCAAGCTTCTTCTTGTTCTTTCTCTATCATATATTTTTATTTATTGTCATGATGCAATTTGTCTTTTTTCCTTCTTGAAACTCTTCTAAAAGCTCATCTTGTAGTTCAAACATTTCAATACGCTTTTTTAGTAATTTAGAATGAAAATTTTTGATTAATTTGTCTATTTTAGGAATTTGATTTTTTGAAAAATGTTTGTTTATATAGTTTTAGTCATAAAGAATTAGCTTCTTCTTGTCTTTTTCTTTAAAAGCTTTATGACTTTCAAGTTCCTCAATAATGTCTGCATAGTAGCAATAAAAAATATGATCAATTTCATCAAAGTCTTAGCCACATAAGCAAATAATGCTATATCTAACGTAATGTGGCGATTACTAAGTTCTTATTGAAAATTATAAGAACTAAATTTTTTTATTTTATCTCCTTTAAACAGTAAAAATATATTTGAAATATAAATAAAAATAAACTATATTTAATTTGCTAATAGTTCATAATATTATATTATTGCACCTAAGAAATACCAAACATTTTCAGCAAAGCCTGATAACTCTTAGCAGGATATGATCAATTATTTTTTCCTTTTTTAGATGGAAAATTAAAAACTAATAAAGGCTATTAGTGATCTTTGGTAACGAACTTGAGATTTAATAAACTTTATGTAAATTTTAAAATCTAAAAACTCAATTTTAAGGTAGGAATTAACTCTAAATCCGTACTTGCAGCAAATTTAAGGAAGAATCTCATAACAGAATAGATTTTAAAGGAAATTTAAAATAAAAAAAACTCTAAAACAGAGCAACCTTAATACCCCAACGGCCCAATTATTATAGAATTATAATTACTAACTTAAGAGATTGCCTATTGGAGAATAATGATATATTGTTATTGCAAGTGACGAGATAGTAAGTAAGAAGTTATTATTAATTTAAATAAAATATAAAAGATAAATAGAAAATTAATGAAAAATTTTTATTTTGAATTTATTACAATCAAGAGGTTCTGTAGCTCTACAGAAAAATATTTAAAGCTAATAAAGAAATTCCCTATATTTAAATATCAATCAGCTAATTCAATAAAAAAGGATTGGGATTTGATTTATGGCAATAAATTAAAATAATTTAAAAGCTCATCAAAATTCATAACAGCGAAAATCAAAGCGAATTCAAGTTAATTATTATTTTTAAACACCGAACTTTTTAATGTAGTGACCCTGTTAGATATGGTGCCACATTAATTAAATATTATTATATGATTATTAGAAAATATTTGCTGATATTCTATCTTATTTAAAATATTATGATCATATTAACTAATAGAATTTTTATTTTCGTATGCATTTTTTATTATCAAGTATATTTAATAAACGAGGATAATTAAAACTATCATGAAGAATATTAATTTAATAATTTATTCAAATTTTTTGCTAAATCGTTTTCGATTATATAAAACATAAAATTTGTTAATTATTAATAAAATAAATAAACGTAATAAATCTTTTTAATAAGTAAACTATTTTTAATTACCTTGAGTTTTAGAAAAATGCTTGCCAAAGAAATTTAAATAATTTTCTTTCTTTGAGTGAATTTTATAATATGCTTTTATTTAATAATTTTTATTAGTTTTCCATATAAAAAATGAAGATGATGGAAATTGACTGCGGATTACTCGAATTCCTAATATGATAATCAGAGGTGCGCAGTTATTACTGAACACCAACACTTTTTGGAAGTTTTTAGCCTTGCGTGCAAAATAATCCAATCTGATCTCACCCTTTCTAGCCTTTCATGAAGAAAGGCAAATATTATTTAGGTGGTATCGTAGAAAGAAGCAAGAACTTGAACCCTTATGTGAGTTCAATAAAGCCAAAAAGCGAAACTGTTTTAATTTAATTTAATTACTTTTCCATATCAATCAAAATTAGCATAAGTTGTAGAAAATTAAATTCTAAGCATTTAAAAAATTTTAAGCATCTTAAACAATAAAAAAATTAAAATATTTAATTTTTTTACTTTCTTTCTATATTAACTTAATATAAGAAATTAATTTATTCTTATATAATTGCAAAATAAATAACTTTATAAATTCAAAATAGCAAATTATAAGAATTTAAGTTGATAAGTATTGGTTAATTTATCATTTCAATTTTAAAAAGCAAGTAATAAATAAAAATATTTTCAAATGCTATTTATTCAAAAGATAAAATAATTAAAAAAATATGTTTTTAGTTTAAGTCAATATCATTTATATTTATATAAACTTAAATCTTTATTTAAGCTTGAGAACTAATTATCTTTTTTCCTTTTACAAGAGTTAAATTTCCCAAATTTATAGAAGCTAACTACTTGGAATTTACTTTAAGCTTATGTAAGTTTTTTAAAGAATGAAAAATAAATATTTTTTCCTAAATGAACAAAAGAATAATTATGTTTTAATTAAATTTTAGATGCTTTTTAATTTATCTAGCTTGAACAAAAAAAAGTTTATGTAAATAATTAAAAAATATAACTTTATTGTTGAACCTAGTTAAAATTAAATAAAACATTTTTATATTATTTTTTATTTTTCTAAAATAAATTAAAAAAAGGCATAAATCCAGCTTATCCAGATATATTTTATATATCAAAATAAAATGATTATATTCTATTTAGAATTTAAGACATTTGGATTTAGAAAATGATGAAATATGAGATATTTTATTAATTTTAAGTTTAAAAATTAGATATGTAATTATTTATAAAAAAGTATAAATAAAATAATAATATTTACACCATTAATTTTTTTTGATAAACCTAATTTTTAAGATTTAATTTGCTAATTTTCTTGAAAAAGAAAAAGAAGAAATTCAAAAAAATTAGAATTAGTATAATTAAAAGGTTGATATAATTAAGTATACTTTTTAAAAAGCAAAAGATTTGCTGAGAAAAATATAATCTTATGTAATTAAAATAATTTGCTTAATTTTTCATATTATTTACTCTTTAGAATTTTCTTTTAAAACTTTATCTTTTGTTGATCTCAATTCGAGTGGAGTTTAAGGGACAATTATAATAAACTTTTTTTAATTTTTTCTTAAAGCTTTTTAATTAAAATCTCGTTATTTTTTTATTGTTATAACAGACGAAGTTAAATTAGAGTTTTTATCTCAAAAAACTATTCTATTTTAAACTAAACTTTTTAATTTGAGTGAATTATTAGCAAAATTAAAAAATAAACTCTATAAAATAGTTTATTGCTACAATAAAGTGATAAATGTATAAAAGTTGCTATAATTTATTATAAATATTATTTTTTTATTATAAAACTATTTATATATTTTAAATAGAGTGGAAAGCCTTTTCCTTCGGATGCTGCTTAGAGACCAAAAAAGGAAACTAAAAAATGAACGCGGACGGAGGATAAATCGGAGAAAGAGAAACCAATAACAAGAGAAGGAAGATTCGAAAAACTGGAGAAATCTGAATGCCAGGAGAAAATTTTTTTCATCATAGGTCGGGGAAAGATGTACCCGTAATCGCATATTGCATCCTATGCTTTGGAATGAAAAATTACAGGGAAGTGCTGTAGGAAGAGAAAACAAAGATAGAGAGACCCATAAAATATTATTTTTCGAAATTAAATTAAATTAAATTAATTTAAAGAGCTGCGCACCAACGAGAGTGCTACGCGCTCAATAATCGAATTGATTGATTTAAAACGATTTATATATTCAAAGCATAAATATTAGTTAAGATTTAAGTATTTCTATTACTTAAAATGTTTAACTATTGCAAATAACAACTAAGTTTTACTTTTTAGTTGAATTTTATATTTAATACTTAATCTATTAATTTACCATAATCTCTTTGAAATAGTTACTTAAATTAATCCTGCCTATTATTTAACTACTTATAATTCTAAAATAGTTATTAAATTATGTTTGTTATTTAAGCATAATTAATTAATAATAATATTTCTATCAGCCAAATGTTAAAGTAGTTAATTTATTCCAATTTAACATTTCTATCCATAAATTCTGTGAATAATCTTTTTAGATTTCAACAACTCTCATTCATAAAATCTAAAACAGGACACTCAAGCAAATTCTTTGGAATAAGATTCTATAAATTAATTAAAGAGAAAATGTCCAGATCCATATTTTCCATCTACTAAATAACATATCAATAAAATGGAGGAAAATTAGGCTTTCATAAAACATTATAATGTAAATTCAAAATAGCTAAG